>CBMN010077164.1:0-13748 GCA_000582825.1 Hordeum pubiflorum | reverse complement strand
TCTATATAAGCCACCCCCGGGCTCATGAGCAGGGGTTCCACACTCTCTATAATCAGACACCCCCATAAGCAACACTAAGCCTCTCGGCTCGAGACATAGGGTCTTTACCACTCCCGAGTGGGGCCCGAACTCGTACATTCGAGTGTTACACCTGTGCTGTAGCTAGGCTCCGCCCTCTCCATTCGTACCCCCGGTACTATTGTCAGGCTAGTTCCCTCGACATTCTGTGCGTAGGAAAATTTTATATTGCAGTCGATGCACCTACCGTAGAACCCAACAATTTTCTAGTGTTTTGATGTTGTGGGTACCATCACCTTTATCAGTAGCTTCATGGATGGTGTCGCTGTTGCCTGTGCCTTTATTACGGCGTCTTCGAAGCCGATGTTTGAGTGGCTCCTCTCCTATTCTTTTTTATCATCATTCCTAGGGGGAGCTACCATGTAGACATCATGGGTAGACGTGTCTGCCCAATTCCCGGTGTAACTGGATGCTAGATGTGACGCAAAATATGACATATCGTCGACGTTCTCTTCTATGTCCATGGACTCCGCGAAGGCATAGTCAAGAACGTCGGCTAAGTTCTCGTTCGTGGCGAATAAGTGGGTGGTGGGTGGGGCAAAAAATTCTGCCCCTCCGGATCTGATCCTGGCCTGAAAATGTGTCGAGGACCATCCGCCCGAGATCTTGAGGTTTCGAGTTTGGGCCAGCATCTTGTTGAAGGCAAGGAAGTTGGCTCCACTCATCCCTTGACGGTAGGCGATGCCTAGCAGGGCTTGGGATGAGGCGTTGCATGATGACACCTCGGTATCTTCATCGGATAGGCTAGACGCCTGAACCGAAGGGGAAATGACCGGGTTTGAACTCAAAGCTAGATTTGCTGTGAGGTTATATTGAGGGTCCGCCCCGAGATTGAATCTAGTGTATGGGCGATGATATCCATGAACCTCGGGTACGGATCTGACATCCGGCCAGGGGAGGTAGGCTCTCCGCGTGCATCCATGGAGTTTTCCAGGACGTTGAGCCGGACGATCGGGTTGAGGGGAAATTCTCTATACGGCCGAGGTGACCAGTCGCGTCGGCGTGCAACGCAATGCTGTCGAACGCGAGAATCTGGCCACGGAAGAAGATGTCCCTGCAGCATATGTTGTCGTTGATCCGAAGGTTTGCCATCAAGCTCGTGCGATCATTGGGCGGGACCTGCATGGGCCACCAATGTCGGTGTTAAAACTGGTAGACCTCAGGTAAGCGGTCCCAAGTTTGGTGATCTGAGCTAGATGGTAACAGAAAAAGTAGGGACACGATGTTTTACCCAGGTTCAGGCCCTCTTGATGAGGTAAAACCCTATGCCTTGCTTCTTATATACTGAATGTGATGGGGTACAAAGTACAGATTGATCTACCTCGAGATTGTATGAAGATGTTCTAAGCTCTAAACCCTATGAATTTGTCTCTACAGACTAAACCCCATGGCTTATATAGACGTCGGGGGTACCTAGGGTTTACAAATGGTCGGTTCTGATTTAGGGTTGAGCATGCAGATCCTCTGAACGTGCCTAAAGTGTATGCCAAGCCTCGAGTAGATCTTCGTCTTGATTACATCAAGGGCCAGGGCCAGTATGACCCATTCTCCGATCCTCCGCGGGTTCTCAGCTCGGCCGTAACTAATGGTCCGACGTGGTGAGCACCTCCTAGCCCAAGACTCCAACATCAGGAACGCCTCATCATCCATGTCCACCTCTCCCTCCAGATCCACGTCGGGCCTTGCTAATCCTTCCTGTGTCGCGCCCTGTCAGTTGCTTGCTAGTTTTCTCCTCACAACCTCTGTGCCATCGTTCGCCCTCTGCCTCGCGTGCACCAGCGCGCCGCCGCCAGGCAACTTCGGGCGGGAAGGAGCCTCACCGGCTCCCCCTTGATCAGCCCCATCGCCTGCGGACGCCGTCGCTTGTTGTTGTGGATTAGATCGATCAATTCCTGGGTCGGGATCAAACAGTAAATTGACAAAGACTTTGTGTGATCGGTTCTCCTGTGGCGCTATACCACCCTTATATCAACGCTCCAAAGGTGAGATCCCTTCCTGCCTCGGTTTCCTTGATTAGCACGCGTTGTTTGAGATGGGAACGTATCCACTCCGGACTCCATATCCACAGATTCACCAAGACTCATATCGCTCCCGTGCAAAATTAGGACTGCTCGGCACAGTCGCCCGCGTGTCTACAACCTTGAATGCACTTTGTATTCGAGATCATGAAACCCTAAGTTCCCACTATGCATGCACTAGTCTCTTCATCTGAACATCTTCTCCTGCTCATATTCGTTGACATGATGAGCTCAAGACAAAATTAGAAGACTTCTTTACCTAATAATAAAGCACAGAGTGCTTCTGCCCGCTCACTGTCATCCAAATTACCCTTGAGGTTGGCGAGAATTACCCACCAATGCCACCCATAATTTAAAAACCGATTCGGTTTTTTCCTTCAGAAATCTCGTCCCTTTTTGTTCATTTAGAAAAAAAAAACTCCACATATCATAAGAAGGTAAGCAGTGCAGTGGTTGGAGCATCAATGTTGCATACTGGAGACACGGTTCGAACCTGTTTTCTCCCTATTTTTGCTCTCCTTTCACTCTAGATATGCTGGTGGGCGTAGGATATAATTGTTCGCCCAAGCATCACTTTAGCAGATGAGCTGCACACAATTTTGGCCCAACTACTCTATGTTTAGCCTTTCCTTTCTCAGGCAGATTCAAATATTTCTGAAAAAAATCATAATTTTCAAACCCTATCTCCAAATCTAACATGTTATATACGAAAATCCATCAAAAAATGTGTAGATTTCAAATATGCTATTATATCACATGTTAATCATTTCTAAAAAAAATTAGGATGCAAACTTAATTAATATCCAATATCTTCTCTATATGGGGTATTTTGGAAATGCCTATTATGTGTGTGTGTGTGTGTGTTTCCTACCTATCCAAATTTACTAGATATGACAGTTTGATGTTCTCACAAAATCTATTATTGACACCATAGGGAATGTTGATTCCTATCAACTATCATATTCGAAACGTTAAAAATAGGTACATAATCATCTTCTCTATTGCGCACAGTGCACTAGCAACCTCTATACGATGATGCACATTAAACTGCTGATACGAGCTTTGTGTAAACCAGTGGGTTAACGTTGATTTTCATATTGTTTGAAATTATGCCCATAAAGACTCTTAAGAATCGAATGTGTGTATGAAGTTTTTTCCTTCCGTTGCAACGCACGGGCATGTTTTGCTAGTCATCAGCTAAAACAAGTAAAAACTATCAATTCATTGATCATGAAACTAACAGTACACATAACGTGCATGGCAGACGTGGCACCCACATATATGGTTCAACAGTACTGCCGAAAACACAATTATATTAAGGTAAGAACAAGAGGAGAGCATAAAAATCGTCTCCTCTTTCAAACCTTTATTAGGAATCACTAAACCATACACAACACAACTAAAGATGCAGGAAATAATTGAAGAGGACTAGCTATCTAATGTCTAAATGTCATCTTAGAATCATCACGGAAGGATCTACAAGGATGGAGAATCAAATATAGCCCATCTTTGTCCCAGCCTATAAAATGCAGCCGGGGGCTTCCATGCGATTTTCAGGAGAAAATCGATCAGAGAGAAAAGAAAAAGGTCGTGAGATGTTCCTGTGATGTGATGATGCCACAAGCTGTCTGTTAAAAATCTGCAGCCTGTGTGCATCTCACGCCGTAGGCAGGTTCTGTGTGTGAGATGTTCAGAGATGGGAATGCGTGTCTAGTCCTTCCACATGAAGTGGGGACGAGGAGGAAGAGGAGAAGAGGGAGCGGCACAGGCCGTGCCTGTCCCTGCCGCCGGCGCCATGTGGGCTTCCGGCGCGCTGGGGACGTAGTCCATGCCGGCCTGCTCACCGGCGAAACGAGACTGGAGTAAGAGGCCGTGGGCGCTGTCCATGTCGTAGTCCCAGACAGAGCTGCCCGGGCCCCATGCGCTGAACCATGCGTCGTCGGCGGGGCCCCAGACGCCGCCGGGGGTCACTGGAGCCTGCTGCATCATGGCCGTGCTGCCGTCGCTGCATTGTTGTTGCTCTGCATTCTGGAGCTGAGGATTTTGCTCTGGTTCCGGGAGGCCGTCCTGCTCTGCTGCGGAGAGCAGAGGTTTCCGTCCAATGTTCGATTGCTCGTCCGTGTGCTGCTGCTGTTCACGCTGGAGCAGCAGCTGAGCTTGCTGAGCATGGGTCTCGTCCGGCGTCGGCGGAGCGGACGTGGAGGAGGAGGAGGCCGACGCAGCGGCGCTGGCGCTGGTGCGGCCGCTGCCGCCGGAGCGGCCTTTGCCGAGAAAGAGGTCGGGGAAGTTGAGCCGCGCGTTCTCGCCACGCAGCTTGAAGGCCTCGCGATCGTACGCCATGGCGGCGTCCTCGGCGGTGTCGAAGGTGCCGAGCCACAGGCGCGTGCGGTTCCGCGGCAGGCGGATCTCCGCCACCCACTTCCCCCAGTGACGCTGGCGCACGCCGCGGTACAGCTTGGCCGGGCCAGGCGGGCGCAGCAGGTGCTGGTACAGCGCCGGCGGCACGACCCCGCCAAGCACGCCTCGCGGGCTGAGGTTCAGGGCCGCGCTCCAGTAGCGCAGCGCCTCCGGCGACATGTACTGCGGCGGAATCAAGGCCGCCGCCTCCTCGAACTGCTGCTGCTGCTGGGCATCGCCGAAGGATATCATCTGCGGATGCTGCGACGGTGTGTGCTGCTGCTGCTGCTGCTGGAGCTGCTGCGGCAGCATCGGCTGTTGGTACAAGCTGGAGGAGTACTGCAACAGCTGCAGAAGCCTCGGGGCCGCCGCCGGGGACGGATCGTACGCGAACGGGAATATCTGCCGCGTCGACGACGCGTAGGGCGGCAAGGACGTCGCGGGCGGCGAGAGGGGGTTGGAAACAGAGGAGGAGTCAGGGGAAGCAGGGGCCGACGACAGCGAAGACACGGAGCGGCGGAGGCGGCAGTCGGGGCTCCGCATCTTCTTCAGCGGCGGGAGCAATGCGGCCGCCGGCGCCTCTTCTAAAACCGGCGCCAGCTGCAGCCGCTGCTTCTCCGCCGCCGAGCTCGCGGCCTTCCCCTTCCATCTCCGCTCGCGCCCGCGGACACCGCCACCACTATCCGCCACATCCATTCCAACAACTCCGCTCGATCGCGCGAACCCTCCGGCTGAATTTAACCCGGCCGCCGCCGCCCGCCGCAGACGAGACCAAACTAGGCCAAGCAACTCACGCACGAAGCGTACAAAGCTGCGAGAGAATCTGCGGGGCGCGCGTGCGCGGGACGGGAGGCAGGTGAGCCAATGGGGCGCGTGGTTCTGATCTGATTTGGAGGGATCGGCCGGCCGCGACGGGCTTATAAAGGTCGCCGGATCGGCGTGGCCGAGATATTTTTCGAGAGCTCGGGGATGCTCCACGGGGGTGAAAACGAAAAAGGCACTTGTCGCTGCGTGGCGCGAACGGGGTCGTGGACGGTGGTCGGGCCCCACGCGCATTGACCCGTCAGCGAGCCCCTACGGGCGCCACGGCGGACCTCGCGATTCGTGCGACGGCCGGCGGAGCCCCGCACGGATCGCGAGGCGTGCGCTGGAAGCCGGGCGTTGCTTTCGGTTTGGTGCCGCGGCTTTGCACGGACGGCACTGGCCTTGGAGTGATCCGTCTGTTGCTTTCCTTGCACTACAATCTCGTTTCGGCCCATTATTCTTCTTGACTGCGAAAAATCGATTTCTTGTTGGTAGGCTGACCGGGTTCGAGTTGGAGAATACCTATCACTTCGAGTTGTTAAGCTACGAGCAATCCAATATTCCAACGTCATGGCTGGCTGATTCAAAAAATCATTCGGTACTGTGTGCCCCATCTGCAAGCAATGGAGGAGCCCAGGTGTATGGTTTGCAAACGACGCAGGACTAGCGGAAGATCTTTGCACTAACAATTGCATGCATCATTAGGCTTATGTGAGGGCTGCATATGCCGAAAGGCCAGTGGATTAACTACTTTAGCCAGTGAACCAATCGGCTTATCGTTTCAGAAAAGAACTGGCTGAGGAATTTCCCCCTAGCTTAGGACCTTGTCTTTTACTACTACTAAACTGTCTATGGTTCATTCTGGCAACACATGCTTGGCAGTCCTAAACATGCAACAGCTGCATGTTCCGTGATGTGCTGCTGGGAATGGTGTGAAAGGCGTTTTGGTGTGTTGATTCCGGCCGTTGGTGTGTGAGTGTAACTTGTCATTACCTTTCTTACTTACTTGAAAATTTCTCCAGTACAATTACTCGTAGCTACAAAAAGATGCAAGGTGGCTGCAGGAATGTTCTTCTGGGAACAACTGCATGAACAATTTATGCTGGCACATAAACGACTCCTTCTTCTACACGCACCATGGAGTGCCAGAGATGAGATCACCATGCATTAATCCCCGCAGCAAACAACTTTTAAACTGCATAACAATGCATTGACCACTCGATAGTCCCTAATATTACGAAAACGGCTGTATTAGTTTATTGTGCTCCGAGAATATGCTCGATCAGTATGAACCTGCAAGTTTCGGTCCCAGAATTATGCTCGTCAGTGTCACGGAAAAGGTAAATGTTAAGGGGTCCCTCTATGTCACACCTAAATATGAGATAATACCTCACATCTAAGTATGATGTTAGGGCACCTTATTTTTATTGTTTATTTTGTTTGTTTGATTTTAATTTGTCAAAGTTCAAAACGAAAAACCACCTCAGCCTGCGTCCGCCTTGATGGTCGGCCTATACGCAAATCTGGTCACTAGCCTCCCTCATAAATAAATCAGGTCGCTAGCTATCCGTATAAAAAAAACGATTGCTAGCTTTTTTTAAAGAAAAGTATACGTCTGACTTTATAAATAAAACCACCAGACAGAGTATTTAACAACTACACGAAACACAAGTATTATCTATACAGTCACAAGACCAACAACCAAGCATCGCGAGCAAAGTAACATACGGCGCACAGGCTGAAGAACTGAAGCAAAATAGGCGCTCAGGCCAACAACCTACCCCTAAGGCACTCGAAAGCAATAACTCAAGCACGACTGCCATCATCAGGGTGGGACACGGAGGAAGCAGACGACCGTACTTTGCCAATGAACAGCTCCAGCGCATCCCGGTCGGCAGGTCTAGTCAATAATCTCTAGTGCTGTAAAAAGATAGACATTTTGTATAGAAAATCAGCAAGTTTGTTAGGGAACACGCGTTCAATCGTGAACTTGTTCCTAGTCGTCCATATGGCCCAGCAAAGCGCCCCAAACCCCACCAAGAATAGCCGACCGGACCGGCCCTATAGCCCAGATGACAGCTGACGAAGCTCATCAAAAGAATTAGGGGCCGAGGAAACATGCAGCCAAGAGTGAATACAACACCAAGCCAACTTGGCCAAAACGCACCCGAAGAAAACATGGTTGGTATCTTCCAACTCATCGCAAAGGACACAGCGATCAAAGCCAGGCCCGATCCTTTTGCGAATCTGATCAGCCGTAGGCAACCAGCCTCTAATAGCTTGCCACGGGAATATTTTGATTTTGGGTGGCACCCTAGCCTTCCAGACCCGCTTAAACTTAGACGTGGGGGGGCCAAAGATGAGTCTGGAGTAAAGGGACTTTGACAGTGAATCTCCCTGACGCCGCGTGAGGCCAGGACATAGTGTCCTCCTCCTCCGAGAGCAAAGGGAAGACAACGGTAAGACGGTGCCAGTCGCCCAACTCTACAAGAGAGAGGGATCTCCTGAGACCTAAATCCCAATTATTATGGGAGAGCTCTGAGATAGAGACCTCAGGAAAAGAGCGGTAAGAAAAAAGAACCGAGAAAGCATTAGCCAAACTGTCATCACCAGTCCACCAATCCAACCACAACCTAGTAGATCGACCATTCCCAACCACGAACTTGACATGTTGTCAAAACACCTCTTTAACCTTCACCAAATCTTTACAGAACTAAGAGCCAGAGGAAGCCGTGGCAAATAGGGGGCTACAATTCGGGAAGTACTTAGCTTTCAGGATGGAGTACCACAGAAATCTAGGCTCGGAAGTCATAATCCTCCACCACCATTTGATAATCAAACATTTGTTCATGACCATCGTATTTAAAATGCCCAGTCCCCCCAAGGCTTCTGGGCCTACACATCACTTTCCATTTCACAAGTCTATACTTGCGCTTATTATCTGCAGCGTTCCAGTAAAAGGCACCTCTGTGTTTGTCAAAACCATCGCGGGTGCCTTGGGACAAAAGGTAAAAGCCCATGGTGAACATAGGGAGGGAGGAGAGGCAAGCATTAGTGAGACAAACCTTCCCAGCATTAGTGTTGTACCTGCCATGCCAGGTCATCACCCTGTTCCCTACCTTGGTAACCAAAGGAGCAAACTCCTTGGCACATAGCCGCATTGGGGAAATGGGGAGGCCCAAATACTTAAAAGGAAAGGAACCTAAACTGCAGTTGAGAAGCTAGGAGAGCCGCAAAGCCTCAGCGTCAGGCACCCTAGTCACGATAACCTCGCTCTTAGAAAAGTTGGTTTTAAGCCCCGACAAGGCCTTGAAACACAACAGAAGGAATTTAAGATGTGCCAGGCCGACATCATTGAGCTCAACCATTATGATCGTATCATCAGCATATTGCAAGTGGGAAATGCCCTTAGGAACCAGATGAGAGACTACATGAGTGATATGACCTGCGTCAGACGCCCTCGACAAAATACAAGACAAAGAATCCGCGACAAAGTTTAACAATAATGGGGAAGCAGGATCACCTTGCCGCAGGCCCCTACCATTGGCAAAGTAGTTACTGATAGTATCGTTAACCGACACAGCAGTGTGACCTCCAGAAACCAGCTGCATCATCCCGATGCACGTAGGCAAAGTCAAAACCTTTGGCAAGAAGCACTTGGCGAAGAAAATCCCAAATAACCGAATCGTATGCCTTCTCGAAATCTAGCTTAAGAATGACCGCTTTGGTCCCATGAATCCTAAGATCATGAATAATCTCATGGAGGCAGAGGATACCATCTAGATGAACCGCCCTTTAATAAAGGCTATTTGAGTAGGGCTTGAGACCCTATGAGCCACCAGGGACAACCTCGTCACAAAACCTTTGGTCAAGAATTTAGCAAAGTTGTTAATAAGAGCAATGGGGCGAAACTGGGAGATGGTATCGACACCTTTAACTCTGGGGATAAGGAAGAGGATCGCATAATTCAGCCTCAAGATAACTACTGTTGCCAGACAAAAACTTTAAATGACAGCGCAAACCAACGGGCGCAACACATGCCAGAACTTCCTGAAGAAAGGAATGGAGAAGCCATCAGGGCCAGAGGCCGAATTTGCATTCGCCGAAGTGGAGCACAGCCTCAATCTCCTCCTCAGACAAAGGATACATAAGATCAACATTCTCCTCCATGGACACACGCATGTTTTCGGGCCAAAGAGAAGAGGAGATGACAAAACCAGAGGTAGGCCTGGCGGCCAAGAGGGATGCAAAGAACGTTTGGACATGGTCAAGGATGGCCTGAGGGTCCTGGAAAGAAAATTGATCGCTAGTGCTAAACCGATTTGTTAGCTTTTGCGTTTGATAACAAGTACACCTCCCATCACTAGCTTCTAGGCTACCATTTGTTTTTTTGCATTTTGCTTTTTGCTTTTTTTATTCTCATATTTTATAATTAATTTACAGTAAGGAACAAAGTTTTGTCAACACATATTTCAAAAAACATGTTCACGAATTTACATATTTTTTTCCAAAATATAAAAAATGTTAACGAATACCAAAAATGGTCTAATATATGGTGAACAATGCTTTAATATATGATGAAATTTTCTGAATACACACTAATTTTCTTGCAATACACAGTGAATATTTTTTCTGATATACATGAACTTTTTTATATACGACGAACTAAAAGCGAACTCTTTTATATACATTAAGCTGAAAGCGAATATGAAAAAACAAAAATAGAGAAAACCAAATAGAGAAAATAGATAAATGAGAAGAGAACAAAAATGAACACATTTTGATTTCTTTAAAAATTGATAAACATGATTTTTTTTAGAAAATGGAGCAAATTAACATATTTTGAAACATTTATTGAAACTTGTGAATTTATGAAAAAAATAAAAAGAATCAGAAAATGAAAAAATGAGATCAACTTTTGAAAAATAGAAACCTAAAAGGAGAGGAAATACAATGAAGAAAAATGATAAAAAGGCAGAAAAACATGAAGAAAGCGAAACAAAACAAAAAATGCATCCTAGCTACTTGGGCCGGCTCATGTGCAGTTTTTTCGCCGACTAGCGTGTACTTGAAATTAGGACAAAAAAAAGGTCGGACCCCCGATGGCAAGTCGAGGGTGGACTCTCAATTGTGATTAAAAAAGGTCGGGCCCCAGTTGCGAGTCGAGTTTGGACTTGCAACTAGGACAAAAAAAGGTTGGGCCCTAGTTACGAGTCGAGGGTGACTTGCAACTCGGACAAGAAAAGGTCGAGCCCCAGTTGCGAGTCGACGGTGGACTTGCCACTGGGAAAAAAAGATCGGACCCTAGCCGCGAATAGAGGGTGGACTTGCAATAGGGACTAAAAAAGCTCGAGCCCCAGCTGCGAGTCGAGAGTGGACTTGCAGCTCAGATGAAAAAAGGTTGAGCCCTAGTTGCGAACCGATGGTAGACTTGCAACTCGAACAAAGAAAGGTTGGGCCCAAGTTGTGAGTCGAGGGTGGATTTGCAATTCGGACAAAAAAGGTTGGGGCCTAGTTGCGAGTCTAGGGTGGACTTGCGACTCGAACAAAAAACGGTTGGGCCTCAGTTGCTAGTCGAGGGTGGAATTGCAATTTGGAAAAAAAATGTCTAGCACCATTTTTGTCGAGAGTGGACTTCCAACTTAAACAAAAATGGTTGGGCCCCAGTTACGAATCGAGGGTGGACTTTCAACTGGAACAAAAAATGGCCGGACCCCAGTTACAGTCGAGGATGGACTTGCAATTAGGACAAAAAATGTCGAGACCCTGTTGCGAGTGAAGAGTGCAACTGCAACCGGGAAAAAAGGTCGGGCCCAGTTGCTACTCAAGGGTGGACTTGCAACTCGGACAAAAAAATGTTGGACCCTAGTTGCGAGTTGAGAGTGAACTTGCAACTGAGACGAAAAAGGGCCAGTTCTCAGGTACAAGTCAAGGGGGGTATTGCAACTCGACAAAAAAAGTTTGGACCCTAATTGCGAGTCGAGCGTAGACTTGCAACTAGAAAAAAAGTTAGGCCCGAGTTGCAAGTCGACGATGGACTTGCAACTAGGAAAAAAAAGGTCGGGTCCCAGTTGCAAATTGAGGACGGACTTGCAACTGGGACAAAAAAATGTCGGGCCCGAGTTGCGAGTCGAGGACGGACTTGCAACTAGGACAAAAAAATACCAGGTCCCAATTGCGATTTGAGGATGGACTTACAACTAGGACAAAAATAAAGATTAGGCCTCGGTTGCGAGTCGAGGTCGGACTTGCAAATGGAACAAAAAAAAAACCAAGTCCCATTTGAGAGTCAGGGGTGAAGTTGCAACTACGACAAAAAAGGTAAGGCCCTAGTTGTGTGTCGAGGGCCAACAAAGGCTGAGTCGAACATGCCTAGGCCAACGACAGGATACACAATAAACAAACAACAACAAGCGAGGCGGAAGGTAGAGCGCTTGCACGAAAATTATTACGGAAACTAAATAAAACGGTGAATTTAAAAAATACTTATAAAATTTGTAAAGTCATGGATTTAAAAAGACCAAAAAAAGAGAAAACAAAATACAAAATACAAAATACAAAAGTTTAAAAACCAAAAGAAATAAATGAAAAAAAGAACAAGGAAAAACAAATACATTTTATAGCAAAGTTTATCCTATGACGATGCACTTAGATGTGAGGTATTATTTCACATTTAGATTTGAAATAGCAAACCCGAAAAGTTAAACCTCGTACCAGAGTTTTTTCTTTTCGGATAAGTCATAGTGTCCTACCGTATTATATTATCTCTATCTCTACTAATATAGCATGCCAATTTTCAAACTTTGGATTGGCCACCTCCAGTGACACAGAAGCAGTTGTGAGCTGTTGATTTCTTTCACAGGGTGAATCCCTGCCATTTATCAATGTTGAACCCGACTAATCCAGCGGTCATGGTTTCTGGGATTCGCTCCCACGGTTGGGCGCTAAAATGCGGTCGGGAGAATCTTTCTAGAGCTTTCATGTTAGAGGTAGCATCATGTTGTGAAGTGGCCCTCTTAGATAAGATAGTACTCCGCGGAACAAGGTTAGCCATCATATTGCTGCATATGGACGAAATACTCCGCAAACCTCGGTCTGGTTAGAAATTTTAACTCTGTGTATAGACGATTTACCATCTAAATTAATATAAATTTCCCTTTCCCCTGCAAGAAAAATATAAGGTAGTACCCTAGTACAGACTTGCGAGGAACTACAGTACAGACTAGAAGCATCTAAACATTGTTCGGATCTGTCGCGAGTTTTAAATCGTTCGGGTTTTCGATCGGTCGGCTCTTCTGCGAGTTTTTGATTTTTCAAATCTGTTGCGAGTTTTCCATTGTTCCGATTTGTCGCGAGTTTTAGATTGTTCGTGTTTTCGATGGTCGGCTCTTTCGCGAGTTTTGATTTTTTGAATTTGTAGCGAGTTTTCGATCGTTCGGATTTGTCACGAGTTTTCGATCGCTCAAAACTTACACATTTCGTTTTAATAAATAATGTTCAAACACATCGAAATTGCATTCAAACATAACCGACTTTAATTAAACATAAACATTTTACATAGTTTTTGCGGAAATTAAAACCAACTTAATACTCGACGCTGGAGACATTTTTTTGCGAAATACAACCTAAACTACTACTCGTCCGAAACGCCGAGGTCGATGATCTCGGCCGCATCGCCGTCGCTTGCACCTCTGTCGCCGTCATCGTCGCTGCTCTGGACAATGGCGGCCCAGTCGAGACATCATCATCCTCCACCGCCGCCGCCACAGGCGCCGTCGCCACTTCTGCGGCCTCCCTCGTCGCCGTCGCCGCCTCCGACGCCCGAAGGGCAATGAGGAGTTTCGGGGTGTCATCCGGGTCACCGTCTTCACTAAGGACGACTTGCTCCGGTGGGAGCTCGACGACGTCAGGGACAGGGGGAGGGACGGGCGCGGGTGTCAGAGCGAGGCGCGTGTCGCGCCTCGCCGGTCGGCACGGGGCCGACGAGCAGCCTGTCATCGCCCGCCGGAGCTCTCCGATGACATCCCATTAGGATTTGCCGTCCCAAAACACGTGGAGGCCGGCGATGTGGAGGCGGCGCTCCTCCGATATCGCGCCTGGGCCTCTCGTCGGGTAGCCGTCGGCGGTGATCTTGAACTCCTTCGGGAGACAGCACCCCGACGGCACCATGAGACCGAACCGGAGAAGCTCGTCCGTCTCCGGCGTGCCCAGGCTCGTCGGCCAGGCGCTGCCGAGTGGAGGGCCGCTGCTGCATGAGCTGCTGCCGGCACCGGGGAACGACATGCCGCTGGCGAGAGGAGGAAACACGGCGGGGGAGAGAGGGACAGAGGGTGTCGGGGGAGCGAAAGGCGTCGATGAGAGGAGGGTCGGCCGATGCGGGTATATATATACACGGGAGAGCGACGGGTAGGTGGACGGGCGGAGCCGGAGTTGTCGGAATCGGGGCTCCGC
>CBMN010077146.1:0-13635 GCA_000582825.1 Hordeum pubiflorum | reverse complement strand
ACTCATAAAATCCGAGTGTGACACTTGCTCCGTAGCTAGGCTTCGCCCTTACTCGTACGTACCCCCCCGTACTACTATCAGTATTACTCCCATGACACTGCCCAAAGCTCAAACTTTACCGATCTCCTTCCCTAGCCATCAAAACTTGTTGATTCTATAGTGTTTGAAGGAGAAGGCCTCGATCTACATTTCCACCAAGAGAAATTTGATTCCCTCCACTAATCCCATGTGAATCATGTTACTCTTGGGTGTTTGGGCACCCTAGACGAAAGAGATCACCTCGGATCCACATTCCATTGTGGTGAACCTTCATGGTGGTGTTGGGAGCCTCCAATTAAGTTGTGGAGAGAACCCCAACCTTGTTTGTAAAGGTCCGGTTCCCGCCTTCAAGTGCACCGCTAGTGGAATCAAAACATCTAACATTGTGTGAGGACGTGAGGAGAATATGGTGGTCCTAGTGGCTTCTTGGTGAGCATTGTGCCTCCACACCGCTCCAATGGAGACGTACCTCCCCCAAAAGGAAGGATTTGGTAACACATCCTCGTCTCCATCGACTCCACTTGCGGTTACATCTTACCTTTACTTGTTGCAAACTTATATTGTGTTCCTATCATATGCTTGCCATTCTTGTTGTGGTTGAGCTCATCATATAGGTAGTCCACCTAGTTGCATTTCTAGACAACCTATGTTCTTGTTAAACCTAATTTGTTATAAAATATTTAAAAATTGTTAGTCGCCTATTCACCTCCCCCTTCTAGTTGACTATATCGATCCTAACAGACTATAAGTTAATCCATAACCATTTCTAACCATTATTAACATCAAGGTACCCAAAGTAACATCTCTCTGGTCCATCTTGGTTTGTATGTACCTTTTCCCTTCAATTTGAATATATATTGACCACAAATCTTGATCCCTAAAGCACAATAAAATATATGTACTCAATAGTAGAAATATGAGCAAATTTACTACAATGAACAAACTAAATTATATAAAAAACATAGGCGCATACACTAGCAGTGCATTTCAGTGCAGTAACATTCATGTGCAGTAGCACAATAAATACACAACCACATACATAATAGACCAACACAAACACTAGCAGTAGCATTCAAATAACCCTAATAAGGTATTCAAATAGAAAAGTTTAGTACAATAGCGCAATTTAAATTTCTAAAATAGGGAATTCTGATACATATTCGGAAACAATGTACGACTGCCTCTGCCGACTTCTTCACTGCAGGCTCTGCACACGCCTTCTGCACTTTGCACGGCGATGACGACGACTTCTCCTCCTCGGATTCTGAACCGAGGTCATAGTCGTCGCCGAGCTCAGGGCCGAACAAGCCAATGTACCTTAGTTGTGGTCGCCGCCTTAAACCATCGCCTACGTCGCTGGAGGATTACATGTCGCCACCGTCGAGTCCATGGCCACAAGCGCCTATCGAGCTCACCATCGGATGTGCGGGAAACGAACAGAATGGGGGGGGGTATTGTTGGCCGCTATCCTAAAGGGACGCTCGGAGACGTTCATATGTCGCGGTCTAACGACGTCTGTCACTGCACTCCACATCAGCCCGACAGGTGAGGCATACATGTCGGTTTCATTGTTTTCTCGAGCAGATTGGACGATTAGTGCTCTATATTACTGGTTAGGCGCAAAGTTGGTGGTTCCTTGTGCCCTGGCTCAAATGTGGTATCAAGTTGTTACCCTAGCCACAAATATGATGGTTTTGGGTAAATACCTCTGCCGAGAAACACCATTCATTTTGGTTCACACAACCAAAAAATTATTCCGAATCTTATTCTTTAGTAAAATCAAGATAATTTTCCAGTGGTAATGAGTATCCAAAACCAAAGGTTTTTTCTGGCCAACAAACAAACAAATATTAATGTTAGGTCTAACTTTCTTGACCAAACTGCAAGCGTGGAACTTTATGAGACGAAATAAAGGAAGTCAGAAAATAGAACTTAAAAGGATAATTGAATTGACTCGTCTTCTTGACCTAAAGGAAGTGTCATTTCACGATACATAATATTGTATAAGTCAATCCAAGTTGCTTCTTCATCTTGAGGCACATATTTTTTGTTGACCAAAACTCATGAACCCGGTTACCATATGAAACACATCCATTCTAAATATCTATGAAAAAATGGTCATGTTTAAAGTCATTATCCCTAACTGTAAGGAGGGAGATGCCAAAAACTAGGCTTTTGCCTCTCGGAAGGATCTGTGTGTATTCTACTTTTCTATCAAGGATTTTGATATACAAAATATATACTATCGTGACTATTTTTACAGTGCAATGGTTGGCTATTCACTGACTACCTGTATCTACTGTTTTTCCAATCAAAAAATAAAAATGACTCAAATCAAAGATCCAACTGATCCCACGAGCTGGATGTATTCGGCGCCTTTCCCCGTTAAAAAATATATATGAGCGCCATAGCGACGATCATGTGCAGCATGCAGACTTGCAGCGAAGCCGTCGGCCTGCAGCAGTACCTCGCGGCTCTTTAGCTGACAATTTGACAGTTTCCCGGATGTCACATGCACGGTACCGGCCGGTAGTCCGGGCATGTGCGGTGGACACATAGACCGACGATATTGCAGGAGGCTGCTGTTAACGAGTAGCCGCTGACAGGTGCATGAGTAAAACCGGCAGGCTCTACGGACGCGTGTCTCCCGGCCATCTCCCTCATGCACCGACGCCGGCCTCATAAATCGCTCTTCATGCTACAGTGTCGATCCATCCACATAGATCTGTCCACTTAAGAACTTAAAAACCTCCTCATTTGTTGAACTAACCGCTCTATAAATGGCCACATCACATCTTAATACTGTACATGGCGCACTCATCTCTTTTCTTAGTAGCACTCATGAGTCATGATGCATCGATAGCACTGGTAAGCAGTCTAATTATGCATGGAGCACCTCGCACATGACCTGAAACTGCAGCAGCATCGACCAGGCCCTGTGAGCGGCTGATCTTTTGATTGCGTTTTTGTTTATCCTCTCGTGCCTGGCCAGTAGCTTACAGGAACAGTCACGTACAGCTAGCTAGCAGCGGATAGATGCATGCAGGTGCAGCAGCAGCCAGCAGGAGAGATTAAATTATGAAGGCGGGGTTAGTTAACGTACGGCCGGTCGCCCGGAGATGCACCGCCCATCGGTCACCCGGTCGTCAGTTAGCCCTGCCGGCCGGACAGCCGTGGCGTCTATGTTGGCGTGCGTCGTAGATTGCTTAACCTAGCTGATTAGTTAAGAGGTTAATTAAGCTCCACTGCAAAGCATATATATCCCGCGTCTGCACGCATGTGTGTGACTTGTGCCCGGCGTTCCGTGTGTGCGTGTTTGCGTTGGTTGTTATCCGGATCAATTGATCCAGTGGCTATGTATGTACACGATGTCGTTGAGGTGGTTCATCCCGGTCGGCCGGAACGACATCCTCCATCGGAAACGAAGCAACATGGTCTGTGCAGCTACGTTAATCGAGTGTTAATCAGTAATTCCGTTGCGTTAATTTCAGGATTGAGTGTTCCATGATTCATCGTGTTCTCGGCTAACACCTGTGTGTAGATCACGCTGCTTACCGTCTAAGTAAATCAGGTGTCACCATGCATATTATCAGTGCTTCCAAGGAGTGAATTGCAAAAAACCACCACATTTTAAGTTCAAACCCGGATTTGCTACCACATTCCTTGACCGTCCCAAAAATCTCCCAGTTTTCTTACTAATTTTCTCAATAAACACTTATGACAGGTTTGGAGAGATTTAACTGATTTCTGACCGATTGGGTCCACTTGTAAGTGCTGACTTGGCACCGAATGTCAAATCCGTTTGTTTGACGGTTACATTAGACATGGGGTCCACATGTCAGTGTTAGCACTACTCTGTCACAAACACTTTCCTGTTTGCGGCGTTTCCTCAAACACGTTGCGTGCATGTGTTCGCATGTCAGCGCACTCTAGGCTGTTGCGGAGCTCGCGAACTCCAAGGGCATAGCCGCCAGACAGGTCGTCGTTGTTCCCGCCACTGGATGGACGGCGAACCCCATGGACACTCACCCTGCACCTTCGGTGGCGTCGCCGTAGGCTGGCAGGTGGCAGGTGCGCGGCACCGGGCCGCCACGGCCATGAGCACGCATGAGCTCGAGGCGGCTCAGTGCGTCGCAAAGGGAGGCTGGGAAGGAGTGGGAGGAGGTGCGTAGGTCCGGCGGTGTGAAGCCCTCCGGTGGCTCGCCGGAAGCCGGAGGGATACGGGTGTGCGGGGCCGGCGTGCCACGGCCGTGAGCACGCATGAGTCTGAGGCGGGTCAAGGCGTCTCGAGGAAGGACGGGAAGGAATGGAAGCAGGTGCGGAGGTCCGGCGGAGCGGTGCTCGGTGGCGGCGTCGCCGGAGGCCGGCGGGAGTCAGGTGCGCGACGCCGTCGAGCGCGGATGCGACTCCTGAAGGCAGGAGCGGCGCGGGAGAGATGGGCTGACGGTCAACAAACGGCGTTGATTGTTATATGCCATGTCAGCGCTTACAGGTGGGACTTCTCTGTCAAAAATCGTTTTAAATCCTCTCCAAACCGATCATAAGGGTTTATTGAGAAAATTAGTAAGGAAACTGGTAGATTTTTGGGACGGTCAAGGAATGTGGTAGCAAATCCGGGCTTGAACTTAAAATGTGGTGTTTTTTTGCAATTCACTCGCTTCCAAGAGGACGCAAAGCTGCATAGGGTTAGCCGACGCGTTCATCCGAGGTTAACGACCCATGCAAATCTACATATGGCTAGCCAAAACTTGAATTCCATTGCAAGGATGTCCTAGAAGCACAGATCAGTGCTACTACTATCTTAGAAGAACTACCTTTGAGTCTGCAGCGGTCAGACTTGCCTATCATGATTCAATCTGAGAATCCGAGGGTGCGCGCTGCTCTGTCAGATGACTCACCTGACCGCTCCTATCACGGATATTTGATGACAAAGATTAAGCTCATTTTGGAGTCGCGTGGGTTTATTCCGTTGAAAATTGCTCGTAATCAAAATAAAGCTAATGTAGGGAGATCCGGAGGTCACACTGCCTGTTGGTTAAGTTTCAGACAGTGTGGAAACTTTTGTATTAACAGATTGTAACACTATTTTAGAGAAATAAAATACCCACAAATTTCTCGCAAAAAAAAAATCATTGCTATTCAGAAATAGAAGGCCGGACGTGCGAGCTTAGCTGGGTGACACGGACATAGAGTTTTTGCTCCCGAGCTCATATGCTCCCACATGAACAGTAAAATCGAAAAAAAGTAAAAACATTCAAAAAATTCTGATTTTTTTTTTTGATAAACTTTGATAAATGTTTTGTATGCTTGTAAAATTTCAGCTCGAAATAACATTTGTGGAAGTCATGGCAAAAAAAAACAAAATCGTTGCTTCAAAAATGCTAGTTTTGGATACATTTTTTACTGTTGATTTTGTTTTTTTCGCTGCGACTTCCACGAATGTTATTTCGTGCTGAATTTTNNTACACATGTAAAACATTTGTCAAAGTTTGCCATAAAAAAATTCAATTTTAAAAAATTATTTTACTATTTTTTTGATTTTATTGTTTACGAGGGAGCATTTAAGCTCGGGTGTAGAACAGGACTTTCCAGCTGACACACACTTTTGTGAAAAGTTTGCGGTTTTCAAAGGAGCGCAAGTGTTGGCGCCAGGATTAGCATATGCACGCATTATCCCTCCCCGCTGTCGTGTCACCGGCGTGGTAGGTTTGTTGTGCGTACAGCTCATATATCATTCGCTGACAATTTTGGTTTAGTGCCACTCTACTTTCAAAATCATGAGCTAGATTTTTTTTTTTGACGGGAAAATCAAGAGCTAGATTTGGTTCGGCTCCACTCGTCCAATGCTGTTTGTTGTGGCAGCTTTAGTGGAGGAGAACGTTTGGAGCCGGTGGGCAGGTGAAATTTACATACATGGTCGAAAAATTATGAAACTTTTTGGCAACAAACTAGCTCAAGCATTACACTCGCGTAATTTGTTTTCTGATGAAATAACTTTCATGGTGTTGTTGGCGGAAAAACTAAAATCAGCACTATAATAGAGTTACTATTCCCGCTATATTGTCCTGAAAACTTTGTTTTTTTTCACCCACATTCTTTACGGAAAGTTTCTTTGTTGATTTTTTGTACGAGCACGTCAGTAGGTAAAAGTTTCAAAGTTTTTTTTAACTTTTGTTCTTCTGATTTGCTAATTTCCTTTTCCCATATCAGGTTCATAAGATTTTTTTTTCACCTTTAGATTCCTTGTCTAGTTCCGGCGCGTCACCTTTTCGGCCAGTGCGCCATGGGCAAGGGTGTCGATGATCCATCATGGCGAAGGGGCGAATGCTGGCGAAAAACCAGGGGGCGCATGCATGACTCCTGAGGGTTGGCTATGCATGAGCCAGCGCAATCCCTTGCACGCCGTCGTGCAACAGAACAGGGCCGCCACACCCGCCAGGATCTCGACCACGTCATCATCCAGAAGCACGACCACTTCTTCTTCAGTTTGCACGCGAGGTGACCAATGTGTGATTGCTTTAACTGCGTTGGCGCCTGAACGACTTAGACCTCATATAGACGGTGGCGGAGCTGGAGGGTGGACAGGGTGGGGCGCAACCCACCCTGGGATTTATCTCATATATTTATATCATAGCAAAATGTTAGAAATATTTTGGATTTTTTGTGACTAGTTCTACTATCGGCCCACCCTAGCTCATTGGGTTGGATCCACTACTGCATATAGGTTTTTTTTACGGGGATGCAGAATAAGCTATATCAGTGGCCAATGAATTGTGAAAGGTCAATATATTGGGCCAAGAAGATATGCTCAGATTTGCAACAGATGGTGCTAAACCCAACAACACCAGGAGCTCATGTGCGAGAGCTCCTATCCAGCGCATCGACTATATCTCGGGAGACTTCCTTCTGTTTCGTTGAAGCTGTGTCCTCCGTGACATAGCTATTGGACTAGCCTAGTTTTTTTTTGTTTGCTAGCATTTTGATGGAGTTCGCTCGCTAGCTGGTTTTGCTAGTCTTTTTCGTTTCCCTTTTCTGGATTTTCTTTCTTTTATCTGGTTTTCTCTTTTTATTTGTTTCTTGCTTGGCTTTCACTAGTTTTTCTTTCTTTTCTTTATTCTTTTGGTTTTTCATTGATTTTCTTTGATTTATTATTTGTTTTCACTGTTTTTCTTGTCTTCCTATTTTATTTGTATTTTTTCTTGGTTTTCCCTGCCTGTTTTTTGTTCTTTCTATTTTCTACATCTTTCTCTGGTTTTATCAGTTTTTTTCTCATATTTCATTTGTTTTCTTTTGTTTTCTCTCATGTATTCATTGTTTTCTATACACACTTTTGGTATATATCTAATATATTGTTAATACATGTTTAACATTTGTATATACAACATTATAATTTTTAAAATATTTCCACATTTTATGTATAGATATTTTTAAAAACTTCAAATGCTTTATTGAAATTTATCAAATGCAAGATTTCACATTTTTTAACACATGGTCAACATTTTATCAATACATGTTTAACAGTTTAAAAAATACTTGATTAAATAGTTTTAAATACAGTATTGACATATTTTATTAAATGGTGCACTTTTTATATACAAATTTAAATAAAATTAAATGCTTGAGTTCAATAGTTTTTCAAATCCCTTCACAATCCTAATTTTATGTGGGTTAAAATCACAAGAAAAGATACATGGGCCGGCCCAGATCGCAAGAAGGAGTGTTCGCTGGTTTACAAAATGACCTAACGGACACCTGAATCGCCAAATAGGAATGTCGGTCTCGCTCTAAGCGAGACATAGAGGCGTCCCCTATCCAACGCATGTCGGGCGTGGGATAGCAAGCAAAAGCGCACTACTGAGCTGGGAGATAAAATTGCCAGCGGCCCTTGAAACCTTCAATGCACGAGACGAATGGGAGCTCCTACCTGCCGCTCTCTGCGGCAGGGAGTCGGGGGCACGCAAAGGGGGTTCGCCCCGACTGGGCCGCCCCAAATTTTTCTTGTCTAAAAAAACAAATAATTTCCTTTTTTTTCTGTTTCTTTTTCTTTTCTTTTCTGCTTATTTCCTTTTTTTCTTTTTTGAAAATCAAAACGAACAAACGTTGAATTTCTCAATCATTTTTTGAAAAATGAACGTTTTTTAAAACAAAGAACAAATTTGAAAACGCGAACAATTTTTTAAAGCACGAACATTTTTTGAATTTTGAGAACAAATTTTAAACAAAGAATAATATTGAAAATCCTGAACAAATTTGGGACCGCGAACAAATTTTTAAAGCACGAACATTTTTTGAATCTTAAGAACAAAATTTTGAAACGGAGAACAATTTTGAAAACCCTGAAATTTTTTGGAAGCATGAATAATTTTTTAAAAGCACGAACATTTTTTGAATCTTGAGAACAAATTTCGAAAAAAAAATCATTTTTTGAAAATCTAGAACATTTTTTTGACAATCCAGAACATTTTTCTAAAAAGCAAAAACATTTTTATAATTTGAAGAATAATTTTTATAAAGCTGAACATTTTTTGAAAATCCAGAATATTTTTTTAAAATCCAGAACATTTTTTCGAAAAAAGCAGAAACATTTTCCGAATTTGAAGAACATTNNNTGAAAATCTAGAACATTTTTCTAAAAAGTAAAAACATTTTTCGAATTTGAAGAACATTTTATGAAAATTCAGAACATTTTTTAAACAGAAACAGAAAAAAAAAAGAAACAGAAAAGAATAAAGAGAAAAGAAAACGAAAAAAAAGAAAAAACGGTTCAGGGAACCTTCTAGGTTCCCAAAACCGGAAAAAACCGCCTGGGAAAGTCTAGAAGGTTCCCAAAACCGGGATCTGTGAAACGTGCTAAACAGGCTGGCCCATTGAAATCGCTCTCGTCGGGTTGCCGGTTCGTTTGCCCGACATTTTGACGCAACAAGCGTCAAATAGGATATTCCGAGACGAATGGCGGTTCCAACAAGGCTTTCACAGTATTCTATCTGCCTTTTCAATCAGAAAAATACTATATTTGATATAGAAATTATTTCGGATATTTAAAATTTATGAAGTAGTAAAAATAATATATTTAAAGATGTGCACGAATTTATTTATTTTTTGAGGATTTCTATAAAATGTTTGTAAATTTTGGAAATGTTCAGTAATGTGAAAGCTGCTTATCATTTGAAAAGATAATTGTGAATTTCCAAAAGATATGTTGAATAAAAGATTTATAAATTTATTTTAAAATTTTCATAAAGAATTCCATGAATTTTAAAAAATAACATCTTCATGACTTTAAGAGGAAAGCACAGAAAAGGAAATAAAACCAAAACAATAAAGCATGAATAACCTAAAACCCCTAAAAAGTCAAAACGTGAAACAAGAAAACCCAAATAGGTCAAACTCTGAATTGGCTAGCACATTTCACAGTATTCTATCTGGGTTGGAGGTTAGCATGCAAACTTCGAAAAAAACATATTTTAGTTCATAAATAATTTTTAATGTCATGAACGTTTTATTAGTTTCGTAATCTTTTTTCCCAATTCTCAAAATTTGTGGAACTCACAGAATTTTGTAGCTTCTCGAATATTTTCTAAAATCTATGAGCCTTTTATAAATATTGCAAAGACTTTGTAGTTTTATGAACAGTTAAGAAATTAATTTTAATATTTTTAAATATTTAAAAATTTCCGGCCATTTCATACATTCAGCACTATAGTTCCAAAATGTGTGAACTTTTGAATTTTGCAAACATTTTTAAAATGGCTGAAACATTTTATAAGTTGAGAAACATGTTTTTAAAATATTCTAGATTTCTTTAGCATGTTGAATATTCCCAAACGATGAAAGATTTTTTCTAACAAACGTGGGATGTGTGTGCAAGGAAAGCAGCTTGAGGTAAATGGGACGGCCCAAGCAAGTGGCGTGGGTGATATTGCGTGTGATAAGTAGTGAATTTTGCGATTCCTACTGTTTATGTAAGACTGGTCCACTTTTTCCTTGGTAAGCGAACTTTTGTAAATTCCCTCTCAATAGGGTTTCGTTTCTCTCGTCGCGTGCGGCGACGTTGAGATCATCTGTCCCTCTCCTCCTCGGATTCGATCAACCTCGCT
This sequence comes from Hordeum pubiflorum, assembly GCA_000582825.1. Lineage (NCBI taxonomy): Eukaryota > Viridiplantae > Streptophyta > Magnoliopsida > Poales > Poaceae > Hordeum > Hordeum pubiflorum. Next base: position 3,499 of record CBMN010077146.1, on the reverse strand, counting down.
CGGGTTGATTTAGGGGGCAGTCCAGAACTGCCGCCCGGCCTTGGTAAGGCTCGTGATCTATAGAGGAGTTAGGGTTTCGGGACTATCTCCTGTTTAGACGAGTTCATCAAATATCGATCTGTTTCTTTCCCTGGTCAAGACAATGGCGAGCTGCCCGTCTGCATTAGGGAGCAAGGGCAAGGGTAGGGTTGAGGACCTAATGAAGGAACTTGCCCTACAGGAGGACGACATCGATGATGTCGTGTTTGAGGAATCTGACGCCCCAGCAGAGAAGGATATTCGTTGGATGGTGCTTGTTCGTGTTCAAATGGACAAAGGTTTCAGCTCATACTGGTTCTTCCACAACATGCGGACCGCCTGGGATCTAGCAAGGAAGGTCAACATCAAAACCCTGGAAGAGAACCTCTTCTTGATGCAATTCAATTGCTTGGGAGATTGGGAGAGGGTTACCCAGGGGGGGCCTTGGCACTTCAGAGGCAATCCAGTGGTTATTGCGGAGTATGATGGTTACTCCAAGCCGTCGTCCATCGAGCTGTTCACTTTGGAGATATGGGCGCGCATTATTGATCTTCCTGTAGCATATCATAGCGAAGTTAAAGCATTGGCATCGTAGGTGGGAGAGTTTGTAGACTCAGAACCTTCCTCCTTCGAGTTTGAGGGCAATTTCTACAGGGTGAGAATTAGGTTGGATGTTCGGAAGCCTCTGAAAAAAGCAACCTCAGTGATCCGAGGAGGCGAACGACAATTTTTTGCGGTGAAATATGAGCGCTTGCCGGATTGGTGCCAAGTTTGTGGTATGATGGGCCATGAGTTCAAAGAGCATGGGGACGGGGTTCACCCTCCTTCGGCTCTAGTTTTTAAAAACTTACATGCACCGGCAACAACTACTTGGGGTACTCGGCGTCGCAACAACAGCCAAAAGGCCAAGAAACATGATGTCCAGGCTAGCGAATCGACCTTTGAGAAGGATGCACCTATGGCTGATCAAGCAGTTGAAGGGAATGAGGATGTTGATATGGAAACGGGTGACTCTAATCGCAAAAGGACATCTGAGGTGGCGGACACTGTTCATACAACCACCACAGGGCTGGAGCTTGCCCTGGTGACAAATAATAATGAGAGTGTTGGGCCTCCCAGCCCCCCGCCGGAGCAAGACCCCAAGAGGCCGAGAACAAGTCTGCAGGATGTAAAGACTGACAATGGCAATCTCAAGAAGACCCCGACGACGGGGATAAACAATGAAGCGAAATCGATGGCCTCCTTGGCAGAGAACCGCCAGGCACAATGAATCTGTTAAGCTGGAATTGTCATGGGATTGGCAATGCCCCGACAATTCAAGAGCTACGCGAACTCACGAAAAAGTTTGCCCCTAGAGTTCTCTGTATCATGGAAACTCAGATTAGCAGAGAGAGAGCAGAAAAGTTAAAGAGTACACTAGGTTATGATAATTCTTTTGTTGTTGATTCCTCTGGTAGGAGGGGAGGATTAGCTATATTTTGGAACGATGATATAAAGTGTGAGATTTTGGGTTACTCACGGCATCATATCAATGTGAAAGTTTTTGATTTAGGTGGGACTCCGTGGAGGCTCTCTTGCTTCTATGGCGAAGCACAGACACATCTTCGCCACAACACCTGGAACACAATGAAAAATCTTTCCACCTTACAGGACATGCCATGGGTATGTATGGGAGATTTCAACGAAGTGTTGAGGTATGATGAACATGATGGATTTGGCGAGAGAAGTCAAGCACAAACCCAAGGTTTTAGGTATGCGGTTGATGTCTGTGGTTCGGTTGATCTTGGATTCAAAGGAACAAAGTGGACCTTCGAAAAGAAAGTAGTAGGAGGCTCTTTCACCCATGTCCACCTTGATAGAGCTCTCGGATCGATTGAATGGTGCTCCCAATTCCCTTCGGCGGTGGTGGAGCATCTCACAACGGCTACTTTCGACCACTCACCTATATTGCTACAACTGGTCCAACCACCGAGCAGTAGTAGAAGAAAGAAACAATTCTAATATGAGGCGATGTGGGATACTCACACAGATTTGAAGGCCACTGTTCAAAGTGCATGGGAACAAAATAGCCATAGTTTGTTGGCCAGCGATGTCCGTGCGAAGTTAGATGCTCTAGCAAACAACTTGGGTGAATGGTCTCAAACCACTTTTGGTAGCGTGCGGGGAGAGATACGCAGCTTGAAGATGGAACTTGAGGGCATGAGGGGCGACACCACGCGAGTGGGGCCCTCCCATATAGAAACAAAAATTAACGATCGCCTTATCGAGCTTTATTTGCGCGAGGAGTTGATGTGGAGGCAGCGCTCGCGAGTAGAATGGCTCGCTGCAGGAGACCGTAACTCGCACTTCTTTCATATGAGGGCTTCAATGAGACGTCAGAAGAATCTGATTAAAGCCCTTCAACGTCCGGATGGGCAGGTGACAGAAGAAGTGACCGAAATGCAGCAGCTAGCGTTGGAATTCTATAAAAACTTATATACATCCAAGGGAGTTCAGGGGGTACCTGAAGTGCTTCAACATGTTCCTAGCAAAGTTACCCTAGAGATGAATGAAATTTTAATGGCCCGTTATGATGCAAAAGAAGTTAAGACAACGCTTTTCCAAATGTTTCCAACAAAAGCTCCAGGACCCGATGGGTTCCCTGCTCATTTTTTCCAGAGGCACTGGGATGTGTGTGGATACGCGGTTACAAAAGCGGTGCTATGTATTGTCAAGGGAGAAGAGAGCTCTGCCTTCCTAAATGACACTATGATGATGCTTATTCCTAAGGTATCTAACCCGACTTTGTTGTCCCGGTTTTGCCCCATAAGTTTATGTAATGTGTTCTACAAGATTGCTTCAAAGGTGTTAGCAAACAGACTCAAGTTGATTCTTCCGGACATCATCTCTGAGGGACAATCGACCTTTGTACCAGGGAGGCTTATAACCGACAACATAATATCTGTTTATGAATGCCTACATTTTATGAAGCAGAACAGGTCCAAGAGCAATAGTTTTGCTACACTGAAACTCGACATGATGAAGGCATATGATCGAGTGGAATGGTCATATTTAAGATCAATTATGGAGAAGATTGGCTTTGCAGCACCATGGATCAATGTGATTATGGACATGGTGAGCTCGGTTTCATTTTCAATGATGTTCAATGGTAATCAATTAGAGGTGTTTAAACCAACATGAGGCATTCGACAGGGAGATCCTATCTCTCCATATCTTTTCTTGTTAGCAGCAGAGGGCCTTTCGTGCCTCTTAAAGTCTCAGAATCAGTCGTCCCAGCTCAGCGGCATTAAGGTGGCAGCGTCAGCCCCGGCGGTGAACCACCTTTTATTGCGGACGACAACCTGTTGTTTTTCAGGGCAAGTATTAATGGAGCAGAGGAGGTATCAAACCTTTTGGATGCGTACTGTGCGGCGTCTGGTGATGTCTATTATGCAACTTTATTCTTGTAGACTTTGTTGGGCCTCCGAGCGCAGAGTTTTGT
>CBMN010077131.1:0-22411 GCA_000582825.1 Hordeum pubiflorum | reverse complement strand
GGGGGGGGGGGGATCTGTACCCTTTTGGCCCGTTTTATGTACTTCATGCAATTCCATAGGCAATTTTCCATCAAGCCAAATGTCATAGAAACTTTCCTTCATGGAGAATTTAACTTGCCATGCCATATAATTCCTACATTTCCCCCTCTATTAACGCCTTTTGAAATCTCGCCAACCAAAGAGGCCCCTAGTTCACAGCATCAGTCTTGCTGTGACACCCCAATTGGCCTGTCATACACATATATTATTATAAACAATGATCATATTCTTCTCCTGTGTTCGTTCCTTCTGAATGCAGTGCTTGGTCATCCGCATCCTCCTTAAACAAAACCTCTATTGGTCTAAGCAAACAGGGGTTGTTATTAGTATAATCATTATACAAATCACATTCCCTGTCGGCATCATGCTATTTTATTCCACCTGCTAGATCAAATCAGGTTTGTTCCGTAGTGGCTTCCATTGTCAGTTTTTAACAATTCCTGAATTCAGTGACATGTACCCTCCCGGCACTAGTTTTTCCCCTGGCCCTTTGACCCGCCCGTCATTTTCCCATGTCCGCATCATTAATTTAGAAATCATCCTTGTCTGTACACGGAATCTGGCGTTCCGATTATCAACTCCCCAATACTGTACTGGCGTAGATGCCCTAGGTATGCGTGTGCGCCACAGTGAGCACGAGATAGGAGTAAGGCCTTTCCCAGTGCTACATGGTGAACAGGTGTTAAGCATGCCACGTAAGCAAAAAAAATAACATGGCATATCAATTAAGGAGAAAAGAGATCACTTTAATGACCTCAGGAAGAACTAATGCCATACACGTAAACCTAGACAAACCACTTAAATAAAAGAAGATGACCAATACATGAGAGACTTTAGGTGTGAAATCATTAAATAGAGTGAGCTTAGCAACAACAAGTTAAGCACCTATGCATTTGGAAGTTGAATTGTTAAGCTATTTAATGCTCTTAGCACCACATCTTAGCACATTTGCATTGAAAGCCTAACAACAACATGTAGTCTACTGCTGTACGCCAGTATTGTACTGTACTGCCTAGTGGTAGTAGTAGCAGCATATTAACAGGGATTAGGGATATGATTTCGGTCGAAAGAAAAGAAAGAAGGACTGGCTGGGTAATATGGTGGTCAATCCGTGGGCGAGGTGCAAATTTGACTGTCGGTAGTTGGACCAGGCCACGGAAACGGCGGGGGCCATATGAGATGGGTGGGGCCAGCCGGCCACGAGCCATGCATGCACAGTGCACAGTGTATGGCTAGTGGTGTGGTGGGCGTTCGCAATCTATGTAGTAGAGTAGTAGGATGCAGGTCACCCGCTCCTTGGGCATTATGTGTGCATCCACTTAACACATTTACAACTGCGTCCGAGGGGTCGGTCTCCGTCCTGTCCCCATCCATGCACATGGCGCGATGCTGGGGATTGTTCCTGTGGATTTCCTTTTTCCATCTTCTGCTCCGGTATGCGACCAAGAGCGCGACTGCTCATGCCTCAGCGAGGCAATGTAGTAGTGCAAATAATGCGCGCAGAACCAGGCCGCGTCTCCATGCAATACAGGCCTTTCTTTCTTTGAGTATTTCACGCTCAAGCTGGCTACTACTTGCTGCTTGCTGGTGAGCTGCTTTCGCTGTCCGGGCAGTTTAGCGCCCAGAAACAGATGGGCATGTTGGCTCCGGGCGAGATGGCCGCGAGAAGAGATCGTCTCTGGCAGATGGATCCACGAAAGCAACAATTCCCCTGTGGGCTCGAAATCAGAGGACCCATGCGTGCGTGCTTGTTCCTCCCCGTGCACAACAAGCGCATACGACCAACGGCATGACAGAAGCGAATGAGTGGTACGCATACATGCACCGCCTCAGAGGCGGAGGACGAAGAAAAATTAAGGTGTGACGGCTCTTAAGCATAATAACAAGCAATTCTTTCGAATTCACTCTATCTTGATGGGTGGCATGTGCCGTAACCTACGAAGCGACACATATATGGAAATTTCTAGAAACAACCGATACTGTGAATATATATATAAATAATTAAAAATGTCGTGCAACCAGCAAGCGCGTGCCCAGTAGCCAGCGCACCGGAGGACTCTGCGGTCGCTCGATCCAATCCCGTACCCCGTTCAATCAGGCGAATAGAGAGGGGGAGGACTATGCGGGAGGCGGAGCTGGCGACCGTCGCATTGTCCGCTTGGTCACAACAGTCGCTCGATGGCTGCGTAGTGGCGCCCTGCCCGTGCCCCAGCCGACCTCAGCTGCAACCAGCTGCGCTGTTTGTCCTCCGCCCACCGCCGTCCTCCACTGCGTCCGCTCGCTTGCCGCCCACAGCCGTCTGCTTGGCCGCCGCCGCACTATCTAGGGTTCGTGGCGTGCGTGCTTCGTTGGGGGTTGGGGAATTGCTTCATGCGCGCTGGAGCGAGCTGTCTCGATCTGTTCGTGACGGGGATTAGGCCCAAATAGCGAGTCTGCGTGCGTCGCTGGGCGTTGCCATAGGCCCAATTAGGGTGGTTGCGTGCATCTTTTCTTTTTGAAGTGATTTTTTTCATCTAGTAAGAGCCAACAAGCTAGCAAATGATGGTATGCATACATGTATTAAATTTTTTGGACCAAATCAAGGTGTGGCGGCTGCCACACCTTGCCCACCGGGGGCCTCCGCCACTGATCTAGGATATCACCTATGTCATCATGCAAATGGGTTCAACTACTAGCAATGCATAATCGTAGGTTTTGATGCATGAAAATAGACTACATCATGACCAAAAACTTGGGTAGATCAAGATGGTCAAAGGTTGCTTGTCTGGCTCAGCAGTGTCTTTAAATGCGTCTGGTCCTTCTTCGAGTCCTTCGTATACTTCGTTATCTAACGTCGAAACGAAACATAATAAGCAACACAACAAGGCAGAAAATAAAAGTGCCCTAAAAATATAGGAAACACTTTTCTAGGACCTCTCCGGTCATAAGAAAAATAACCAGAATAAACCTATTGTTTCTAGAGGTACTAATGTTTCTGAACATTTCATATTGTTGGAATCAAGGGGAAAATGGACATGCATGAAGTCCACAAAATGCCTTTTATAAAAATGAGTGAAAGCACTCATCAAATCAGGCATGATTTTAGAAACATTTAGAAATTGGTTTCACTGGATTTGGAGTTTAGATAATTTTCCTAGGGATTTTCTAAGTTGACTTATACGATAAAATGGACCATCTAATAGATCCAACAGAAACAAAGCTTAGGAAAAAAGTCACCAGGGCTATATAAATAGGACATGATTTATGGAGCATCTGGAAATTTGAATCATCAAATTTGGATTTCATTTGAATCCCCGGGAAATATTTTTCTCTACTGAAAAAAAGAAAAACAGAAACTTTAAACTAAGCCAGACCGGCCGAACGGTGAGATCTGGCCTAGCCGACGGCGCAGGCCGTGCATATGCGCACGCACGCGCCAGTTCAAACTTGAAGGCGGGGCCCGCCTGTTTGCGAGAGAGAGAGAGAGGGAGGGGATGACATGGGGGGCCTGCATGTCATCCCTAACCTTGGGCAGGGAGCAGACATCGCTCACCGGCGACGATGCACGTGGCGGCCGGAGAAATGGAGGGCACGGGCGTAGCTCAGAAGGTCATCGCGCGTCGGGGGGTGCTCGAGTTGGTCGCCGGGGACGACGGAGTGGACGGCGGCGAGGAAGACGACGATGGATTCGACGATTTAGCCATGGGAACCTGCGGAAAAGCATCGCATGAGCTCCTAGTAGACGAGAGAAGCAGGATGAAGGTGAGAGGGAGTCGAGGAGTTGCTTGAGTCGCCCGGTTCGCCGGCGACCCGAAGCGGCGACGCCGTGCTCGATCTCGAGCTTACCAGGGTCTGGGAAAGGGGGTTTTGCATGTGGAGTTTGATTGGGCGTCCGGGGAGTCGGCTGAGAGGGGTGAAGAGGTTTGGGGCTCACCCCAGGGAGCACTTTGAGCTTGCCGGTTAGAACGGCGCTCTGGAGCGCGCCCGAGGCTCGGCTAGGGCGTTTGCAATGGAACGAGAACGCGAGGGGAGAAGTAAGCATGTCCAGGAGGTTAAGGGGAGAGTGTGGAAGTGATGCATGGCATTGGAGCACGGAAAGAGTGACAGTTGGGGGGTGCACACATTTGGTGCTCTGGGCTCGGGACACGGCCGTCCAACGGTCCTGGGAGCAAGAGGGGGAGCTCGGGCCTTGCCCAGTGGTCTAAGGGGTCTCAGAGGGATGCCATGGACAAGAGGCTACAGACAAGAGGGCATTGGGGCTTTGCAGAAGATCAATAGTGCCGTTAGTGCACTGTTTTGGCGTGCTCTGGCTAGTTCAGGGGTGCCAGAGGTGAGGAGAGGGTGTCTGGAGTGTTTGTCACGGTGGCGGGGTGGACTTGGACCAAGAGGGGTGCCGGATGGCAAGAGGAAGCTAGGAATGAGAGAAAGACAATGCTACCGCCCTCTGTCCAGGAAGTTGGAATCATTCATTTCCAATGATCTAGTCAAATTGATTGCTGAGGCTTGTACTGGATAAGCTTCATGGCATGATTCAGCTCTGGTAAAATGTTGAAGGCATTTAGAGAAACTTTGTTTCACAAAAGTTTCAAAACAAGATTCTGCATGAAGTGGAAAAGAAATCCATATCAAATGGATGATCTGGTATCTCAAACTTGGTAGGATAAATATTTGACAACATTTACCCATCCATGAATTATTTGGGATTTTTAGGAGAAAAATCACTGTGTAAAAGTTCCAAACCGTAGAAATGGACAGAACTGAAAATTGCAGATCTAGAAGGATTTCTGAATTTGACCATGGGTTGAAACTCATATATCAGGAGAATATATGTCTCCTGAGTCTCTCTAATTTTTCTAAAATATTTTTGAAACATAAAAATAAATTTCCCTATTAAAGACCATTTCTGGCCTCAAGAAAAAGCCTTTAAATAAAATACTTAAATAACTTTGAAAAATACAATTTTGTGGTTTGGGGTGTCCTAATACTAATAGGATCCAAAAATAGCTTTGTAAAGTTTTTATCTCACTCAAATCAGAGACTTGTAGTTCAAGCCATGATTTGAAGGTTTTTTAATACCTAAATTTGAAAAATAGCTTTTGGCCAAAATAATTTGTAAAATAAATATTTTTATGGCCTATACTCATGTCATGATCAGTGGTAGAAAGTTGGAATTCACTACGAGTGTAGAAAGGTCATAGGATTTTTCCTATGTCCTAGAGCACTTTTATCAAACAAGGCACAACAGCAAAAATTTAAACAGAGAGAGAAACAATTCAAATAACTTAGGGTTCAACATGATTTTATTCAACTAGGTTCAAGGTTACAAGATACAGGGTGTTACAGTTGAGAATATACAGGGAAGGGTCTCGGGTAAATACTACTCCCTCTGTCCCATATTAAGAGTGTAGATACATTTGAGCGATACTTAATATGGGACGGAGGGAGTACAGCTACAAGATTCGTGGCTGAGCTCAGTTTTGGCTTAATGAAAACCTTGTAGAATTACATTCATTAGTCGGTGCACCCAAAAGCTCAAGCTGATAAGAAAGGTTGACAATGTAACACTGCTGTCATGTATGGCTCTCTTGGGCCTAATATGGACTGAAAGTAGGCTGCGATATTTTTTTTTAATTTCTAGCCGGGCCTTGACTGCAAGTCCTCTGTCCTCTCGTACTGTAGAATTACATGCACGAGACAGTTCTCCCAATAGCTCATGCGATGGAGAATGGGGGACCATATACTTATACTTAAACAAATCTAATTACAAGGAAACACCAAGTACAGTCATGAAGCTAAAATACACATAATACTTTCCTACAACCATACCATGACATGTCAAACCCCTTTAGGTGGCAATATAGCATACTGAAGACAATGAGCAAATCTAAATCTTGTGAACATTTCTGTCCTACATAGCATGGTTGAAATAATTTCAAAACAAAATGTATGCAAGCTAATAAGTAAATGCTAAGTTTTATATATTGTAAGCTAACTTGATATTTTGGATGGTGCATTATATCGAAATAAGAGTGAATTCTAAATTGTATCATGTTTGAAATACAGTATGGGATTTCCCTTGGTGTCTTTCCCTTTTAATTATAGTATGGGATTTCGGCTTGGTCTCTTTCCTTTTTGAGAATATCATGGGATCTGAACAATGAGTAACAAAAACCAAGAACAAAGGATTTAACATTCAAAACTTACATAGATATTTCAGCATAGAATTTTATGAGAAATCCATGTTATATATACTTTGCAACATATATTATTTCAAATATAATAGAACTTGAACCCCATATTTGTTTTTGGCAATCTAGTCATGCATCATGATTTACGTGACTGTACATACTTTGCCAAGTATTAATGCAAATAATTTACTCCAATTGACTTATTCCCTTTTTATATTGGAGTGTTTACATTTGATCAAGTCTAAATAGTGTTGATGGATCGTGTGCAAGGACAGTTTTATCCTTTTGAATGTCAAATTTGACTCTTACCCCCTACAAGGCAACAATGTAAGATATTACCGCAGCCAGTAGATCATAATAAACCCAACTATCCGCGACCATCAGATCAAGCTATTTTCTATGCAGCTGAAGTTCATATCAGATATCTTATTTTATACTGTCATATTGGTTAATCTAACTATCTCTAATTTTAATGTTCTCTTCATTGTTGTGAGCATTGTGGATTATCGTTTCTATTTAGGCTTGTATTTTTTATTTGAGGGGGATATTTATTTTCTATTCTGTTTGATCATGGGTCAGGCTGATGTCGACACACGCTGCTATGCACATCGGTACCCATTTTGATGAAACAGCACAACATGGCAACCTCAAGGCACCAGTTCGACAGAAAAGTGCCGATTCACATCTTTCAAAAACATCTTCATGTCCAAGTGAATTCATAAGAATTATGAATAAACAAGGCAATCATTTGTCTCCAGAATATCCTGAGAATCGTAGAGAAACCTTGTTTTTGCTAAATAAGGACAATGAGCATCCATTCCAGGCTCCACATGAAGAATACTTGGGCATTGATGATAATGCACTTAGTCTTGAATACAATGCCTATGGCCCTTTAACCCCAAGTGGAGAATGTGCTTCATCAGCTTCGAACTGTCAAGCAGTATGATTCGAGCATTTCTATCAGAAGCTTTGTATCCTAATTCTTTATGGCATACAGAACTACTAATCGGTTATATACCAGTCTTACAAACACCATGTCATTTGCAGGAAGATGTGAAAGCTGATCTGCGGCAATTTCAGAAAAGGAATGGCAATATGCTTCGGAACAACAAAGAGGTACTGGTTATTGTTTACCATTTCATGTCTTTGGTTCTGATCTTGCACTAGATCTGAAGGAAGCATTCTTTTGGGATCACAGTTACCTCTTGGGACTGAAGATGGGACAGAAAACTTGCATGCAGTTGATGGACGAGAAGATGGTCCTTTACTTGGTAGACAAGGTGCCAAACCGAGTTCAGGAGTTCGTGGCCCAAAGCAAAACCTCTTGACACTTGAAACTTCTTCTTCCGACCCTCAGCATAGAGAAAGAATCACAGAGGAATTTATGGATCACAGTGCCCAGAAACAATTTAACCCAATGTTGCGACGCTTGCCTCCAAAATTTTACTCACCTCGAAATGATAGATATGGATCTGCTCCGGAGGAGAAACATATAATTGAACTGAAAAGCAAACCCTTGCCAACACCAATTGAGACTAAAAGAATACTAGAGTGTCTCCCTACTAGATTAGAGTGTACATTGTATAATCCAAAGGAGATCGCGCAGGCGACCAATAATTTCTCAGAAGACCTGAAGGTTGGGGAAGGAGGTTATGGACCGGTCTATAAAGCTACACTTAATAATACCCCTGTTGCGGTCAAGATTCTCCACTCCAATATAACTCAAGGCCTGAAACAGTTTCAACAGGAGGTATGTTCATACTGATTTTGCTTGACAAAACTGACTGTCTTTTGCGACTACCATTTCTCTTTTCCAGACTAAAAGAAAAATGTTGCCAGGATATGTATTCGCATTAGGGCTGGTTTGGAAGAGAAGTATCTTCTGGCAAAGTTCAATACCAGAATTTTACCGGGAAATATCATTCTCCCGGACCAGCCCCTTACAATGTTTAACAAAACAAAATTGTCGCATCAACAGTTCCCACACTTCAACTTAGTCAATTTTGTCACTACAAATAGCCAGATACTGAAGTCAAAGGCAACATTATTCGGATGGAGCTAATATTTAGTTGTACGATAATGCGGTGATTTTTTTAGAACATTAGAAGATGAAAGGATTTTGACTTTTTCAGTAATGTAATTGATAAGTTTTGTTATCATCAGATTGATCTGCTAAACAACCTTCGGCATCCCAACATGGTACAACTAGTGGGTGCTTGTCCCGAGTATGGTTGCCTAATATATGAGTACATGCCAAATGGTAGCCTCGAGGACCGGCTCTATTGTCGTTCAAACACTCCGCCCCTGCCATGGCAGCTCCGTTTCAAGATTGCATTAGAGTTAGCCACCGGCCTGCTCTACCTACACAAAATGAAGCCTGAAGCCTTTGTTCACCGAGACCTCAAGCCTGGGAACATCCTCCTTGGCGAAAATTTCGTCTGCAAGATCGCCGATGTCGGTCTCGCCCGCATCATCCCCCGATCGATGGATGACACAAAGACGCAGTACCGGATGACCGATGCAGCAGGGACCTTTTGCTACATTGATCCTGAGTACCAGAAGACGGGACTGGTCAGCACAAAATCTGATGTGTATGCTCTCGGCATCATCTATCTTCAGATGATCACCGCAAAGGACGCCATGGGGCTCGCCTACGCTGTATCTGATGCACTGGAAGAAGGGACCTTTGAGGAGCTCTTGGATCACAGAGTGACTAGCTGGCCGGTGGAGGAGGCAAAGAGGTTTGCTGACCTTGCACTGAAATGCTGCGAGCTGCGGCGGAGAGACCGCCCCAATCTGGAATCTGCTGTGCTGCCTGAGCTAGTCCGTCTATATGCACTAGCTGTGCCATCTGAAGATCCTTCCATGGACCAATCCCATCGGCGTTCAGCCAGTGACAAGGTAACAGAACTGACCAGTCAGCCACCACTTGTTGTCTCCATTGTCTTCTGAACAATTTCAGTTTTTCAATTTGGCGATGGAAACACTAAAATTGTAAAAGAAGAAACCAGCATATCTTACATCTGGAAATTAGCTGGAATCTGTTAAATTTTTCTATTTCTCAACTAGGCTTATAACCTTTTTTTCTACTATGAATGCAGGATCTGATTTTGGGTGATGGCTTGCCTGAGATTCTTAAAGGGAGTGCAAAGGGAGCATCATTTTCAGCATAGCAATATGAGGACCAGGAGTAGGGTGTGTCAGCTACCGCACCGGGACCTGCAGCTGTTCCAACTCTTGTAAATACTGCACTAGCCCAGCTAAATTTTCAGACTGTTGTAGTTTTTTCTCCGGAAATGTTATAATCAACAAACCTGTAAATTTAACACACAAATTTGTAGCTCACATCTGCTAGTACAGAACAACTCGCACTTTCATGACCGGGATCAATCACATGCTGCTTTCCTGTTCTCCAGGGCTGAGGGCTTTGATTAAGACTGAATTATGTAAACAGACTGGGAGAGAGATTTCTGAGAGGGGATTGCTGTAAGGACATATTTCTGAGAAACATCACTGTAAACCACAAGGATTCACACAGACAATTGCGTATTTATTGTCCACAATTATTTTGACGGTAAGTTATTTGGCCATTTTACTGATTAACAACGACAGTTACATCGATCCAAGTACAAACTTCAGTAAGTAGAGAAACAGACCTAGCTACCTCATGTGTCACCGAATTGGCTTCCCTTGGACAGTGTTCAAATCCAACTTCATCAAATCCACTAGCTGTTAGTACATGACAGACATGAAAAATATAAGAGCTTGCCGTTGCTGATACACCACCATCACATGAAGTTTGGATAGCACTCTCGCAATCAGATTGCAGTATGATCCAATGGCGTCCCATCTGTTGAGCCAAGAATAACCCATCTATAGCTGCATATGCTTCATCCGTAAGCACGTCCAGAGCATTTTCAGTGTTGAAGCTTCTTTCAGCGACAAAGCTACCAGGGTTGTGTCTCTGGTTATCACTCTGTTAGCGCCTTCCTCAGTCTCCGTATTTGAAAGCAACATCAACATTGAACAAACATATTCCTTCAGAGCATGTCCAACAGACGATGAAAAAACGACGCGGTTTTGCAAAAAACGTCCGTTTAGGCCACTTTGGTCCCGAAAACTTGCACGAAAGACTACTCTCTATGTAAACGGTGTTGCAGATTTTTTTGGGCGGGTCTAAATTTTGCCTCCCGCTGCTGCATATTTGCAACACGGCTACGACTGTAGAAACGCAGGACCACACAATACCACATGAAAAAGGTCGCTTAGGCCACTTTGTGCCAAAAATACGCAAAAACGCAGCCGTGGTAAAAAAGAAGGTTGTTTAGGACACCACTTTTACATCGTCTGTTGGAGCAACAACCGCGCTTATGTAAAATATTCTCTATCCTACCCTATAATGGTTTTGACATCACCAACTTACTCATCACCTGTTGAAGATGCTATGAGGAGGACAAACCAACCGATTACAAGGTCGATCCGGGATTTCTTTCGGCTCCTCCTATCCTGTAGTTCAACACTAATGCTCAAATAGACATAGCAGCTCTAGGGACAGTTTGAACATCTTCTCCGTCTGTCGGTTGATGTTGCTCCCACCAAATAAATCATTACCGAAAAATGCGTTCGCCTCACTAGCTTTATATATAAAGCAACGACCATCAACACACACTTTGAACAACGCATAATAAGATGGTCATTGAGAGGGTCTTTCTTGAATGGGCCTTGGACTCTTCAAATTCTTTGCGTTCTTGCAGCACTGGCAACCATTGTCTAGGCAGCGCGACCGCGAGCGCATGGGGCTTATGATGGATGCACTGCATGCGACCGCTCGACACCTCTCTTCGTTGAAGGCTACCTGACTGTGTGGCCACTTGGTGGTCTTTTTTATATATTTCTCTTCTTCTTTCTTTGGGCAGGTTTGTCTTGTTGCCCCAACATACTATTTTATTTCGGTGCCCTTAAACTCGTTGTATGGACATGATGTTGGCTTTATTTATAAAGCGAGCTGAAAGCCTATTTCACGAGATAAATGTTCAAAGCCCAGCGAACATGGAGGAGAGTGTTCCAATGGGATGATAAGTCGACGTGCTAGTGTACCCAAACATGGAATAACACCATGGAGTGCTCTCCAGCCCAGTGTTTTTTTTAATCTTTGCCGGAACCTGAGATTTCCAGATTTTCTCCCATACCGAATTCACGCTTGAACCACTGCGCCCATCGTTCACTTGGATTTCTCTGCAGAATTTATGTTCCCATTCTTCATAATACACATTTTTTTAGAGAGCCTTCCCATTCTGGATCTATGCCAAGTGACAAAATCGTCTTGGTCCTGCACCATGGAAGTGATAATGTTGCATGTGCATCCACCAGCCAAAAAGGATGTCCATTATCAATTCTTCATCATTCACCAATCACAAGACTAATAAGGTCACTAACCCTCTAAAGCATAACCCTTCATTTCAGTGTCAATACTCGTTGATCTGGATTAGCAGAGCAAACTAAGGTTGATGAGATAGTCACATCGAGCGATGACATGGAGCAGATTGAGGTGGCTTTGCCCATTAGCTTGGTTGGGGAGGTGCCTCCCTTGATATCCTCTCTAGTGATGTTTGCTCCAGGGAGCACTACCAAATTGATGTCTTCTAGGTTTGAGGAGCTACTTGGTGACATTGACGTGCCTCAAGGTCTGGCATCAACCACATTGTTGGATGAGTTCCTAAGCAGTTTCAGATGCACAACGTCGCGGTCCTTGCTCGAAGCACTGATTCATGTGAAGACTGAAGGGGCATCTACTTGTTCCGAGAGGCATATTTGGTATGTTCAGAATGAGCTAGTTCATCATAAACATGTGCCACCAGTGGATGTTTCTTGCCGCTTCCTAGCCAGCTACGTCGCGTCGCTACACTCCATTGCTACAAACCCACGGGCTGACCACTCAAAGGGCAAGTACCCAGCTAAGGAGGTGTGCTTTCCTTTGACTGCTCCTACATGCAATATAAGATGCCTTGATCCCAACACTTGGGCTCCTCCCTCGGCTCGTAGGATAAAGCTGAACACTGATGGATCTGTGCTAAATGGTGTAGAAGGAACGGGTATGATTCTTAGAGACCATGATGGCAGTATCATTTTTAGCTCCTGCAGATACTTGTTTGTCTGTAATGACGTGCTTGAGAAGGAGATCATGGGCATTTGAGAAGGTCTCTCACTAGCATTACAATGGAGCAATCTACCTGTTGATGTTGAATCAGATAGCCTTGAAGCAGTTAGGATGATTCATAGTGGAGATACGAATAGATCAAAATATGCCTTTATGATAAAGGAGATCAAAGCTAGTTTGATTGAGCGTAATCTTGTATTACTCATGTTGTGCGCAGAAAAAATAATGCTAGTCACTTTTTGGAAAAATTTGGACGATCACAATGTTGACCTGTTATGTGGCTATCGGGTCCCGATGAACTCCTCGACATTGCCGGTCGTGATTGTAACCCTCCATAGTGTTGAGTCATACAAGTTTACCCCGCAGAAAAAGACGGTGCTGGGCCTAGGCACCTTGTACCCAGCTCGGACGACGTTCCTTGAGTGCTAGTCAAGTGTCTGTGGTCTTTGCCGGCTTTCCTTAATTAACCGTGCCATGTATGGTTTTTGGGTGTGCTTTCCCTTATTAACTAGACCATCTCTCTTATTCTTAATGTAATTAGGGAGCCCCCCACCCACCGATGAGGCTTTGTCAAAAAAATAAGATTTGTAGGAAGCCATCAATCTCCCCATATATCAATTTGCGTGTCGTCTCCCATGCGCCACACATAACCCCTTAAAATCTTCTGATCCATCCATGATACTTCGTCGGGTGAATGACAAACCACTTCTGAACTTTGCACTGAGAAAGATTCCCATTCAGGAAGTACTTTTCCCTAAGTATAGATGAGTATAGTGAACTAGGTTCCTCCATTAGCCGCAAACACTACTTAGCCAACATGGCAAGGTTGAAACCATTTTAAATCTCCGAATCCCATGCCACCACTTAACTTGGGCATGCATAATTTCCACCAAGGCTTCTAGTGCATCTTTTTTTTTGGTATTGATCATAACCGCCACCAAAACTCTTCAATATAGCAGATGTAATACTTTTAAGCACTTCTTTTGGGATTTTGAAAACTAACATTACAAACACTGGCACGACTTGAGAAATTTCATTAGCCAAATTTTATATACCCCCCATTGGTAACTTCTTTTCCTTCCACCTCAATATCCTTGTACAAACCTTACTGTTGAGATGTTGAACTGGTACTCCAAGATATTTATCATTGAGAGACTTCGTCACAATATTCATGGTTTCACCAACCTCCAACATAGAATCCACTGAGATATTACGGCTGAAATAGATGATGCATTTTGCCTCGCTTACCTTTTGGCATGAACTTTCAAAATAAGTTTCCAAAATTCTCTACATTGTTTGTACATTCTTGTTATCGACCGACATGAGAATTAGTGAATCATCTGCAAAAAGCATATGCAATATAGGAATTACACCACAACATACCTTTACACCATTCAAATCTCTATTGTTCTCCGCCCTCAGCAGCATCCTTGAGATCCCTTCCGCACAGAAAAGGAAGAGATACAGAGAATACGAACCTCCCATCTCAAACATCTAGTTGGTGTAATGGTATTGGTTTCGGAAATTATTTGACCATAAGAAACACATTGGATGTATCGAGGGCGATCTAACTAGCTCCTTCACACCATCGTGGCTTTTTCACATTTTTTGTCATCAAGGAAGAAAAGACACACGAGGAAATTTTTGTTGGATAACCAAGAGGAGGGGGCATGAAGGAAATGAAAAACTTGATCCACTTATCTAGGAACATTTCAACAACTTGTTTTCGGTTAACACTGGTGCAGAAAGCCTAGCTATGGCATGGCAAAAATGACCTTGCTGGCGTGGACACCCGACGCCACCAATATGACGCCAGTGTTAGAGAATACTGGTGGCGTTGGAGCCGACGCCAACAGTATATTACATGTTGCTGGCCTCCACGTGGCCAACGCCAGCTATACATTTATACTACCTTTGTCGTACGTTGTTGTCCAACGTCAGCAATTTGTTTTTTGCATAATAAAAAATACTACTTGAGAAACTAAGAGTTTAAACTTCACAAAAGGTACTATCTACTAAACATACTCGTAAACATAAGAGCTTAAAACTTCACAAAAGATACTAATCAACTAAACATAATCATAAACTTAATAAGCATTTAAAACTTCATAATTAAACTACTCTTCATCAAGGATTATCCTTAGCTGGCGAATCTTCTTCCGAATGCTCTCTTCATCATTTTTGAAGTGAGCAAGTTATGTCTGCAGTTGATCCCTCTCCTCCGTCAACTTATCCCTCTGCTCCCTCAGTTTATTTGACTTAGTGAGGGCATTAGCATCCTCTGTGAGCAGACCATTCCTTTCATTCTTCAAATAGAAACCGCGTTCTTCCTGTTTTTTGATGTACCACTGTGAATGCTTTAAGCACTCCTTATTTCACTTGTCCATGTCGTACATCGATTCGTTGTTGCTTGTAGAATTTCCCATATGTCCTGTTTCAAATTATGTACACAAGCAAATTAAAACTTGTAGTAGCAATTATAAATCAACTACTACCTAAACATTGCAAGTTGAGACATATGTTCTCAAATCCATCTAATATAAAGCACCGGAAACATATCTAGTACTAAGATACCCACAAAACATATATGTACACATTTTTAGATACCTACACTAATCGGATTCTACTAGTAGCATTCTAATATAACGCAAGATTGAGAAATATGTTCCAAAATAAATAAATTTCTACTAGTAGCATTCTACACTAATCAAATTCTACACTAATCGGATTCTAAACTAATAGATAACTACACCAATTGGATTTCTATCTAATATAAAGCAAGATTGAGACATATGTTCTAAAATTAATTAATTTCTACTAGTAGCATTCTACACTAATGGGGAGAAGCTCGGGGAGGGGAAGAAGATGCGCGAGGGGAGTGGTAGATCTCACCTGCTGGCTCGGAGGTGGCGGCGGCCGCGCTGATCCGGCGGGGACGCGCGACGGGGTTCGCAGGTGGCGACGCGCGGCGGGGTTGGGAGGTGGCGGCTGCAGCGGGCGAGAGAGAGGGCCGGAGGAGAGGAAGGTGAATAAGGCGAGTGAAATGTGACCTAAGTTTTTTTTGACATGGGTAGGGCTGTTAAAATGGACTAGTGCTGGCGTGGGCTTATAGGCCACACCAGCACAATCTGTACCGGAAAAAGAAAGAAAATATGTAATTACCTATGGCGTGAGATAAAACAGTAACGCCAACACTAAGGTTGTATCACTATCGTATAAATTTGTCCAACGTCATCGCTATCTGAAAAATATAGTGCTGGCGTCGCTTAGAAACGGCGCGTCACCAACATAAGTTGTGGCTAGCCATTTCTCTACTAGTGTAAAGGGCGGAACCTAAGTGACCAGGTGTTGAGTAGTCTGGAAAGGAAAGTCACTCTTAACGCAAACTTAGCACTTCTCGCTCCCTTAAGTGCTGAGGAAGTCAGAAAGGGAATATTTTCTATAGGTGATCTCAACACACCAGTGCGAGATGGCCTTGACACCATTCTTTATAAGAAGTCGTGGGATCATCTTGGGGAGGACTTGATAAAATAAGTACTATAGGATGTTAACTCGGGGCTATCCCTGAAGGATGAAATTATACAACGATCGTAGGGATTTTCAAAATTAATGTCATACAAGGTTACCCAATTTAAACATATTTGTCTATAAATGTAGTTTACAAGGTCAAATTGCTAGAGATAGACCGAAGGTGTGGTTTCCTGAAATTATTGGACACCATCAAAGTGATTTTGTACGAGGAAGATTAATTACTGATAATACCCTCCTAGCTTATGAATGTGTCCATATGATAAATAAAAACAAATACGACAACAAGGGTTTATGTGCAGTAAAGCTCGACATGAATGAGGCCTATGATATGATGGAATGGAGATTTTTGTAGGAAATTATGAAGAGACTAGGATTTGTAACTCCCTACCATTCACCATGTCGATGTAGTGATATGTGTGCATCACTCTATGCAGAGGCCGGGGATTATCCTCCTTTTCGAAACAAACCAGGCCAATGTAGTTGCGCGCAACAACCTGCACAAGCATATTTGAAGCATTCCTTCATAAGATCAATAGGCCCCCACTTCTTCCATTACTCTTCTCAAATCTCAATTTTCATCTGATTAAATCCTGACCTCCTCATTTTTATTTCCGCCTTAATGTTACATAGATGTGTCTCATATAAAAAATCTATGTTCGGTCTATTTTGCTAGGACCTCTAGTGGCCAATCTCAACCCGCGGCAGTTCCAAGCTAAGAGTATCAACATCTGCGTATGTGGGCGCGCCTGAATGCGACCACAAACATCATCGAACGAACCCCTCATATGGCATGTCGGGCAACCACACACTTTAAATCTCAACTCTCAAATCAATGCAATCCAGGTATGTGGATCATATAGCACAAATTCATCACGATTCAATAGTTAAACTATGCAACAAAGCAAATAAATCATAATCCAACAATCCGGACATGCCAACACAAAATTCAAGTCTGGGCACGACGGATCACTCGTCGGGCACCATCAGTGCTGCCTGCTCCACCTCCACCCGTTCCGCTGCTGCCATCGCCGGTCTCGCCATCTCATACTCCCTACGTTCCTTGATCTCTTTCTTCTTCTCGACAAGCCACTTCTTTGCTTGCTCATCCAAGAGGCTTGCGTTCGTCAACACTATCCTCAAATCCTTCGTGTCTCGAGAAAGTTACATTCTCTCCTTCTCAATCTCTATTGATCCAAAAGTCCGAGCCTTCTTAAGCTCCCATTTGAGACACGTCTCTTTCTTATCCAACTCTATCTTAACCCTCTCAATTTTCAACTTGTTGCTCTCAATTAGAAACTTGTCGTTCACCCTCTCTCGGTTCCAATCAATCCATTTTTGGGGGAATCCAGCATGAGCTTGTACGTCTCCTCTTTCTTGTTTTCTCTTGTGGAAAAAATGTGTGTCCATATGGTGGACATTTTTATCGCCGCGGCGTCACGGGCGGCTCTCCTATTCTTCCACTTGTTTCCCATCACTTGCCGATTATTCATTGGCACATTATCTTTTCCATTCTCCCCTAGAACCTCTCCCTCATTGTCATCCAACCCAATTGATTGGTGGGAGCTTGAGACATCATTCTTCCTCTTGCCAACCTTGAGATCGTCCACAAGTTCGGTCCACTTTGGTTTGCCATCCAGTAGCACCCAATAATGGCCAGAACCGAATGTCTTCTTCTACGTTTGTTGGTAGATAGTGCCCGTCACCACCGTCTAGCAAAAAATAACTATAATGATGAGAACACACAAAAAAAATTCAAATGATGACAAAATGAACAATTCAACTTACATGAGTTGACACACCCGCCCCACTTTAAGGGTGGTCAGTCACTTTGCATAGTAACCGACATAATTGTTCACTTCCCCTTGAAAGATGGACCATCGATGTTGGAGAGAGGACATATTGCGTGTGCTAATGATAGGATGTGCCTCCTAATATTCCTTGTATTCATGATAATGCTTCCAAAACTTCTTCCAATACTTGCTTCCCTTTTACTCCATGCCACATATAGGTTCCATGCTTGTGGTGAACCAAGTTTTAACTAACTAGATATGGTCAAATTTTGTGAATGTCGGACCTTTTGCCTTGGGTATCTTTGCCTTTATTTTCTTGTTGGGGTTTGATGTTCTGCCAACTTCAAACGCAGGACAATTTGGATTTTGGATCCCCCAGGGCATAGTCCATTTAGGTAGATTATTGATTATTGATTCTCATTGATCATGCCCGATATGATATTATCCTGAAATTATCATAATTGCAAATAAACCAATGGTACATGTAACTACTTGCTAATTGATCTAATGGCCTATGAAAGGTATTGATCGGAAAGAGCAAACATTTATCGTGTCTCGCTGCGTCATTCCATCAAACAAGACGTGGGCAGAATGGGCATTGCCGCTGCCCGTGCTTGTTCGCTCCCGTTGGAGCCGCGGCGCGTCACACACGTTGTCCTTCCCCACCTGCATTGACGGATACAGTTCGGAATGGCCCACCCGGCAGTTGGATCTTCATCGGTCATGGACGGGGACAGCACCTTCCTTGTCAAATCCTTGGTCGTAACTTCCTGCAACGCCTCTTCCCTCTAGCGTTGCCTCCTTCGCCGGTTCCTCCGGGCGACGTTCTTCGGCTTGCATCCGGGTCCACGGAAGGGAGCCCCACTGACAACGCCAAGACAATATTCATGGCGGCAGATGGAGGGACTAAGGGTGGACGACGAGGACGGTTCGGACGCGAGCGGAGGACGGTGGATTTAGTCATTTTGATACAATTTCAGATGGGTCTGACATATCTGGTCCGGCATGACGGATGCATCCGAACGTTCTCGTATCAGCCCCAGATTTGGATCGAATATTACTTCTTACCGATCAGTGACCGGGCCATCCGTCCAAGCGTATAGGGCGGTCGGGGTGTTTGGGCAGCCCGGGTGTGGATGCTCTAATATTTTCATCAATCGTGGCGGTACTTATCTGCTTCTTCTTTGCCTGGTGTGGACGCCTCCGATGTTTGGTAGAGCAACTGTTCCACCAGCTTCCACTGGTCTCCTACGACTTGCGAGCATATCTAGATGCTAGTATCAGATCGATGTCATGAGTCATCCCTTCTTCTCCTCCATATCATAGTCATATACTAGTATACTCGAAACGACCGATCATGTCTTGTCCACATTTTTGTTTGACGGGCGAAACCGAAAAGGAAAGGGTTCGACTATTCGGGCACGACCGACCGTGTGGTAAACGTTGATGATTAGTCCTTGCTTGCATTTATGAAGTTTGTTAACCTGCTCACAAGGAAAAGTGTCGCCTATCAACGTGACTTTAAAGAGCACGCCCCCGTTTACTCGTTTTACACGGCTTCGGTTAGTTATGACTTATGAGCTATGATGAAAATGAAAGAGGGTAGATATATGCCTCCAGCCACATGCCAACGCTTGTCCAACGAAGAAAATATACGAAAAATGTGCCACACCCCTCTTGAATGAATTACACAAGGACCTAATAAATGGAGTTTAACCGACGACTAAATGGTGTTTCTGTACAAACTTTGCCCTAAATTGACCGCCGAAAAGAGGTTTTGCCCTAAACTGACCGCCGAAAAGAGGATTAACGGCGACGACAGAGACGTTTTCCTAACTTTGGCTGTGCTTCTTTACCGCGTCAAACACGGCGGCCGCCAAGTGGAAGCGGGCACGCCCCACCGTCGCATTCCGCGGCCGTGGCGTCGCCGGCGACCTTCGCGCCGCCCTTGCCGGGCGCGTCGGCTTCGCCGCGGCGCAACGACCCCCACGCCGAGAATGAGAGTCCCAAGAACGACGACATGGTGGGCCACCGGCCGGACTGCCCGAGCCGGACGCTCCTGCTGCCGCGGCGCGTGCTCCCGCCGGCGCGGCCCTCCCGAAACGCTTGGAGGCTCTTCGTGCGCCGCAGCTTTCCCGCCGCGACGACCTCACGGAGGACGTGCTCGGGCAGCCTAAGCGTGTACCGCTCCGCGCTCTCGGCGGGCGCCGCGATGAGCGAGTGCCCCGTGGTGTGCGAGCGCGGGAAGAACTGCGCGGGGCTCCGGCCGGACTTGCTGCGCAGCGCGCGCTTCACGCTGCCGATGCGCACCAGCTCGGCCGCCTCCTCCCTCCTGATCCTCTCCTCCTCCGTCTCCTCGGCAGCATCGGTGATCACCACCGTCACTTGCTCTGGCGGCGCCGTGGGCGTTTCCTGAACCGGCGGCGGAGCTGACGTAGCAGCTACGACGTCCCGCTCCGGCGTCGCCGACGTAGCAACGGCACCGGACGCCGCCGGAGCATCGGCGCCGGGGACGAGGTTCGCGCGGCAGACCGGGCAGGTGACGTGCGACGCGAGCCAGGCGTCGATGCAGTCCGCGTGGAACGCGTGCGAGCACTTGGGCAGGAGGCGGAGCGTGTCGTCGTCGTCGAACTCGCTGAGGCACACGGCGCACTCCAGCTCGCCCTTGCCGACCTTGTGCGCCTTGACGTCGGCGTAGGCCATGGTAGGGAGCGCCTCGAGCGCGGCCGGGTCAAGCCCTCTCATCCTCCTCGACCGCGCGGCGCCGGAGGTGAGGAACGGGATGCCGCCAGGCCTGGCGCCGGGCACGCCGAGGTCCTCGCCGGGCCCGCCGAGCGGCCCGCCCGCGCAGCGCCGGATGTAGATCGAGAAGAAGCCGAGGAAGAAGAAGGCGGTGACGAGCACGACGATTATGACCACCATGGACGGGTTGAACTTGGGGTTGAAGTAGCTGGGGCCCTGGCCCGCCGGCTGCGCGGCCGCGATGTCGGCCGCCGCAGCGACGAGTACGATGACGAGGAGAAAGGAGGTGCCGCCATTGCCGCGGCCGCCGGTCGGGTTCATGGATGGTGTGGGTTTCTTGTCTTCTCCTTTTGGGTGTGGGACGGGGACTGGGAGTATTAACGGAGGCGGCCGGCGAGGGATGGTAGGGTGCGTAGTGTGTTCATATTCATATGTGGGTGCGACCGTGCGAAGAGATAAAATTTCCGCGGGTGCTAAGATATGGTGAGGAGCTGAGCAAGTGAGCAGCCGCAAGGCCCGGCAAAGAGTCGTTATAAATCCACCGCAAAACGGTCGCCGTACGAGAGGGAGAGGAAGAAGATCGTTGTCATGGATGATCTAGACACAGCTTCATTGACGTAACTGCACCTGCATTTGGATGTATGATATGTGGGCCAGCCACCTATTGGGCCCACCTGTCATACACATAAAGGCAGGTGCAATAAGTCACTGGAAGGAAATGGCTGGTAAGGTGCTGTCGAGTAATGTGTTCTATTTTATTTTTATTTTCTAAAAAGGAGGCAAAACATTTGCCTCGTTTAATTTAATTAAATGGAAGAGAATTGTCTAGTCAATTTTTAGAAAATCATAACACCCAGTCACTCCTCGCTAAAGAGGGCCTCGTTGAGATAGAACACACATGTCATTGTTATCACTTCTTCCCAAGCGGCATCGTTGTCATCCCTAATCCCCGACTAAGTGACTCTGACTTTCTTGTAGTCGACCATCGACTCAATCCACACCATAGAGGCCTTGCGGAGAAAAATGAAGATCCATGCAAAAACTGAACCACTCGTGATGCAGCTCTGATTCTGACGAAGAGCTACAAAATAGAACTATGCTAGTCTGACGCCATGGAAGACCACCGAACAAACCACCTGATGTCTGTCATCGGCACCACAGGGACTTTGCTGCCGCATCTCCGACTTCACAGAAACAAACAATCCGAGGCAATCACACGAACACATCGGAGAAGAGTTGAATACCTTAACCATTGCCGCGTCTTCCACATCACTCACCCGCATCATCGTTGCAACATAAGCCTCGATGCAAACACCAGCCCTACTGATGAGGACATCACTCCTTCGGATACACACAAAACTCCAGTGGATATACAAGGACCAATCACTAGAGCTCGCGCGCGACAATTGAATTTGGAGGTGATCTCATTCCTAAGCACTTCTTTATATGTTTGTGAGAATAGATTGCTATCGAAACGATTATATTATGATTAGGAACCATGGAGAGCACCAGGAAATACTTGGAGAGGATATCGGAGGGTTTTTTTGTTGTTGAAAAACTCGCCAAGCTTTATTATTCCAGAGGAACGTTCATAGGTAGAACTGTCGGGTCATAAGGATTGCCCAACCACACATGTCTACCTAAACCTAGGTTACAAGAAAACTTGGCAAGTTTATGATCCTCATAGTTATAGTTTCTATGCTCATGAATGAAGGTACATAATTGAAAACTATTCTTACGACCTATTATTTTATGCCACGGCAGCATGGGGACCTCCTGTTCCCGTGTTGATGTCATTGATGACTTGTTGGCAGTCTGAAGCTACCATGAAGCTTCGTAGGTTAAGGTCTTCTGCAAGAGCTAGAGATTCTCTACAAAGCGAACGTTTCGAGAATAACCGGGTTAGTCATGATACCTGTAGAGCACCTTTATGANNNCCCAGTTACGAAGTGATGTTTGACACACACAAGGCATTCCTCCGGTGT
>CBMN010077125.1:0-12966 GCA_000582825.1 Hordeum pubiflorum | reverse complement strand
GGGGGGGGGGGGCGGGGCGATCATGGTGTAAATTTCCCCTTGTCCACTTTCCTCTACTCTATGATGCATTTCTACGGAATCTAGCTTTACCACTTGGCCCTGATTTCAGTGGTCTTATCCGCCTTCATGCATCTTTGCGAGCGCTTCGTCGGGATCCGCTAAGATCCGGATCTCTTCCACAACTTCTTGCTTAAGGTGAATACGAACCTGGCGCCCAATCAGGTCCCATGTTCCTGTTGGTTCTCGATACGCACTGGCAAATGCTGGGCTGTCATCGAGATGCAGCCCCGCAATACTTGGAGTCACTACAAGGCCGGCCCGACGAAGTGGTGGGTTATCGTGTCTGATGAGACTGGTGCCCCCAAGTTTGTTAACGCCCGACTGGTCAAATCAGACAAATGGGACTCATGTCCAGCGAATTGTAGTTTCCTTACTCCAATGGTTGCGGCCATCAAAGACTTGTGGGAGACGCAATGCACTGACGTCCATGTTGTGGGTGGCTTCTTACGCCGAAGAATTTCCCGTTGAAGGAACAGGATGAACCAGCATGGGTATATGGTTTGGTGCTTGGTCCTAGTCAGGACAGCGACGGTGAGTTTCTTGACCCAGTCGCGAGCCTTTCAATTTTCGATGACCTATTTTTGTTTAGGCCTTTCTGTCTCGAGTAGATCCCATCAAGGTGGCGGAAGACACTGCCGACGCTGGTAGACAATATGGTTAGTTCCAAAGGGGGTAACGAGGGGGCTTCCGCAATGCTCCTCGGGCATTGGTCAATATGGGAGAAAGGGAGTAGGCCATCCTCTTTGCATCGAGCGGGCTCGCACTAAAAAAATTCCCTTTTGCTCGGGTTAACCAAGATCTGCAGCTGTGAGGAAACCATAAGAGATGGCGGCGGTGGATCTACAGCAGTCTGAGAAGCATGTAGGATGGGTAGACAAGGGCTCAACAAGAATGATAGGTGTATTGGAATAATAAGGAAAGAGATATCCGCCATCGAAAAGGTCAAGAAAGATGGACACGGGTAGAAGGGACGAGACTCATCAAAAGTCCCATCCCGAGAAATAAGCATCTGACGACCAACAGGACCCCAACAACCACAGCTCCTATGCTCATCATTGTACCCTAAGAAGACACTCGACAAACTAAACGGTAAGTTTGGTGCGTTCATGGGGGGCAAGAAGCGCACAACAAACACAAGCAAACAAACAAAGCGCCCAATAATCAGAAGAGCGGTCAAAAGGCGAGCAAAGAATGGCTGGATGTTGCTGAGATAGGTGGAAGTGGAGACAGCCCCAACCGAAAAATGAGGCAGAAGAGAGGTAGCGATCATCAACGCACGAGCCATCTCGAGAAGGTGATGATGCTTCCGCTCAGCCACGCCATTCTGAGCATGAGCACCAGGACAAGAGAACTGAGCAAGAGTAGCCTGCTCAGCAGAGACTCCACACGACATCTTGGAGATATACTAGTCCGTCAGCACATAACACACCAATATGCATATGAGTGTGAACCATCGTAGCAAAACGTGTATATATAGACAAGACCACACTACGAGAAGACATAAGATATATCCACGTGTGTACAGAGAAATCATTTATAAATATAATATAGTAGTGACAGCCTCTTTTCGAGGCAAAGGGAGCTAGACCCCACATATAAGTGAACAAGGTCAAAAGGACGTTGTCGAAAGGACGCTGAGACACGGTCTCGCTATGGTGGATAAGGTAACGGACTTGTTTACCAAGCTGACAACCCTGACATCTAAAGACACCACCGGAGACGGATCCAAGAAAACCACTTCGAACTAAGGATGAGAGACGAGGGCTACACAAGTGACAAAGGCAATGATGTCACTGCTGAAAAGAGCTGGTAAACAAGGCAACAGAGGTGGAGAGAGTGCAACGGTGGCACGGAGGGAAGGTGACGTCAGTTAAGCTCCCAGAGGCCCTTGGAGTCACGGCATCGGGGGCCAGTACCAAGTGGAGCACCAGTGTGACGATCCTAAACAGAACATGAGTCAAATCCGAGAATGACCCTACAACCAGAGTCAACAATCTGACAACTAGAAATGAGTTGCATGGTATGTCCGGGAACATGAGCAACATCAGGAACATGAAAAGACAAAGTAAGAACGCCTCGGCCATTAACCGAAAGGATGGTACCATCAGGATCAAGAACATGAATATAAAAATCAAGAGAGAGAATAGAGGATGAAGTGGATGAATCATGAGTCACCAAGAATCCTTGGAGATGTATGGGCTTGTGTAGAAGATGGTCTAACAGTGCCAAAGAATCAGTAGCAGAACCAGCAAAACCTGTTGATGTAGAACTGGAAGTCGTACCTAGTAGGCATCGAAGTCACGTAATCTCCTGATTAGTCAAAGGCTCAACTGAAGAGGTCGACGTAGATGCACCCGACAAAGGAGAACCGAGGGCGAAGCAGGTCGCGAAGTAGCGCACTCTCCTGCTCAATGAAGGACACAGCTGAAGTAGTGGACGTAGCAGCACCACGAGAGGAGCAACCACCACCACCTATGGAAGCCACTACATGAGACGGTGTAGCATGACCAGAATCGTATGTAGAAGCCGATGAAGGAGACGAAGGCGCATGCAGACAAGCACCAAGTGCCAATAGAAAGCGTGTGTGTGAGGCGCGGCCGATGGAGCAATATGCACCAACACTACCGATGAAAGTCGCGAGGACAGATGGTGTAGAGCAACAATCACCTGTGCGGAGGTCGTGAGAGGCATTACTAAAGAGCGACCACCACGGCCTACGAAAGACGTCGAAGGAGACGACATCACGTGTACGAGCACCGAGGAAAGTAGCTTGTGCGAGACAGGGTCAATGCAAGGAACACCGCCAAGAGTCAGCGTGCAGGGAGGGAGATGCATACCCGACGAAAACATCATACATGTATTTTTCTACTCTTTTTAAACCGAGCAGAAAAGAATCTCGGGCTCGACAAAGGCTCGGCGGGTGAAACATGCCAGCAAAAGAGGATGCTACCAATCAACCAAGCTTGCCAACACGAGAAACAAACAAGCAGGCTGCCTACTCAAGCGAGGAACGGGAGGAAGCACGACCAGCAAAGGAGATTGTGTGCACGCGCGGGCGGGAAGCAACAGCCTTTAGATGCGTGTGTGCGCAGCTGGGCGGCAGCCTTGTAAATGCGTGCATGCGCAGCTGGGCGGCAGCCCTATAGATGCATGTGTGCATAGTTGGGCAGCAACGACCAAGGAGGCGTTGACCTAAATGGCAGAGGGCGGAGGGGCAACACGAGCCTAGTGCAGGGAACCAACTTGAGGAAGATGGCGGCGGAGACCGAAAGGACCTGGTGCGGGAGTACTTCCGCGGCCTAGAGATGTGCGAGAGATGGGCCGATTGGATTAGGTGGCAGACGACGCAGTATCAGGGACGTGAATCAGAGGCGAGGTGGCATGGATCGGAGGCGGGGTGGTGCAATGCAGCAACCGAGAGGTACGGCGGCAACGGGGGAAAAGAAAGCAGGGACGACTGGCAAGAAGATGACGGCATGGGGACGGAAGGATCGCAGCACGAGTTGCGTGTGCGAAAAAATTGACCTAGGCTCTAACCATTTTAGGAAATATGCAACTTGTATTCCCATGGGGGCATAGCGCAGTATATATACATGGACAGGTGTAGGAAATATGTAGAAAACCTCTTATAAAATAGGGAAAATACAAAAGGCTACACGGCTATATATATAGTACACAGGAAGATCATAGGAGGACCCGCGCGTTGAGGACCCAAGTGGCGGCGGTCATTTCATAGTTCCGCCCATCACATTCGACCGTGTGTTCAAGGGAGCCTTGAACCCTGATGGTGTCTTTCGGCCCTGAGAGCTTTACCATCATGTAGATGTGATTCAATATTGCCATGAATTGTGCAAACACGTGGCGGGCTATCATGGTCATGTGGACCATCTTGAAGTCAACAACCTCTAAGGTGCACAGCTTGCAGAAATTATCTGCTTTCTCAAAGATGACGGCAAGTGTGACATCCCTGGATAATTCCATGTAACTCCCTCAAGTCATGCTCTCTCTCTCTTTGTGGGATACCTACATCTGGTCCAATGTTTTCAACAAAATCATGCTAAAGGAACTCCCCCATCAATTAGTACGCGGTGAACTCGAGCGCTCCCTGTGATAGGGGATACGACTAGAGGAAGTCGATATGGGCGCTGGCATCCTGGTGGGCAGTCTTTCTCGCTGAGCATGATGGGTACTTATGCCCATTTCATTCTAGCCGCAGGCCAAGCGTTGTCAGACGCGCACATCCCTTGCTATCTTCGCTTCGACCTTCGACTTGTAAGTCACTAATACTCCCCATAGGCATAGTTCAAAAAGGTGTGCCTAAGCGAGCACTTAAGTGCGCCTAGGCTCTAGGCGATAGCCAAATGCCTAGTGCATAGCTGCGCTTAATCTGCGCATAAGCATGCGCTTTGGTCAGAAAAGCACAAGGCGGTGGCAAAACGCACAACTAACACCTAGCGCTTTTTTGAATTATCCGTACGTGGTTTACCCGCTTAAGTACTTTGGGCAGCGTCATTGTCCAACGACCTCTGCATTGATCTCAGCTTTTGTTCTTCTTCCATGTAGTTTGAGAGGGTCCTGCACTAAGCTCTTCCATGGGATCCCGTCATATGCAACTTCGCACCAATTGTGATAATCTATTAGAGTTATATATATTTAGTCGTGTACACTTTGCGTTTTCTCCGTTCTATAAGGGACTTTCTGCATATTGTAGCGCACTTGCATGTGTATATATATTGGCCTATGGCCACCTAGGAATACAAGTTGCATATTCCTAACACGGTATTACAGCTTAGGTTCAGGTCTTAGTCTTCCCGCACGTGCAACTCATCACGATAAAAAAAATCGGTCTCAACACCTGCTTCGTCCATCCTCAACCTGCAGGTCGTCGTCATCCCTCTCGTTCCTGGCCTCAACACATGCATCCCCCGTCCCCAACCTGCAAGTCATCGTTGTCCCTCGAGTTCCCACCCACCGCCGCCTGTGTTGGCCTCCTCGTTCGATCCCGCCCTCAACTGGGGCCCGATTGCATCAGGTCGGCGTCACCTCCACGCCCAGCCTCATCCTGGCTCTGCTCCCGTCCACGTCTGGGTCGCCACAGTCGCCGCTGACCACGTTCAGGTTTGCCGCCGACCACGTCCAGATCATCTTCGTCATTCGCCTTCACGGCTGCCATCGGCCACATCCACCTTCCCGCTACCGCCATCTGCCGCCACTCCGATGACCTCCTGCCCGGCAGGTCCCCTCCTTCTAGCGTCTCTTTCTACTGATCTGGCATTGCCTCTCTCGGACGTGCGCATGTTGAGCACACCTGCTGATTATATTCAAGACGCTCACACGTCTGAGCCACAAGAAAGAGAGGGGAGAAGGTGCAATGTCTCCATTGGGCACAATTCCCTCCCTCGTTGTCCGCTGACTTTCAACGATGTTCCCTCCATTGATATTGTCTCACACATGCGTTGTCCCATGGTGCTTCGTTGTCGTCCGGCTGTGATGTCATCCCCTCTGGTGCCTGGTCCCTCTATCCCACCTCCTTTCATGTCTTCCACTGGTGGTGATCGTTGCTCTACACCGACTCTCCCTGTGACCTTCACCAGCAATGGTAGTCCTTGTCGCTCCGCCACTAAGTCTTCCGCATGTACCTTCCATTGGCGCTTGGTGCTTGTATGCATGCGACCTCGTCTCCTACACCGACTTCTACGGACGGTATTGGCCATACTACACCGCCTCCTCTAGTGGCTTCCATGGGGGGAGGGAGGGGACTCGCTCTTCTTTTAGCGATTCTACATCGATCACTACAGCGGTGCCCTTCACCGAGAAGACATTGCATGATTATGACACCTGCTTCTGGGTCTCCCTCGCCCGGTGTTTCTGTGTCCAGCTCTCGAGTTCAGCCCCTGACTACGCTAGAGATTACTCGAATTAGGTGCCTATTAGGTGTTTCTTCATGTTATCCATCGTCGGGTTTTGTCGACTCTGCTACTGATTCTTCTGGCACCCCAAGAACGCACCAAACTGACTGTTGCGTCTATTTAGTGTGGCTGCCTAGGTTACAGTGATGAGCAAAAGCGCTATCGATGTTAGGATCTTGTTGGTCATCGGATAGGGTTTCTAGCGATGTGGCTTTTGATGAGACTCGTCCTTTTTGTCCCATCCATTTTCTCCTTCGGCCTCCTACAATGAGGATATTTCTTTACTCACTTTTCCCGATACAACTATCATTCGCGTTTTGCCCTTGTCCACCCATCCCACTGTGCCCACCCGTCCTATTGTTGTGGACGCCACGCCTTTGTCACCTGCGACTTCCCCACCTCGCTACCTGATGCTACCTCGCATCACTCGTCCCACGAGGCTTCCCTGGTTATTCCTCCTCATCCTCTTCTTTACTATACTCGACGTCCGTGTGTTGTGGATTCTTCTGATGTGTCGTCTTCTTATGAGCCATCTCCCTCGGCTACTATGTCTCCTGCCAGCAACGCACCGCCTCCGGCTCCACATACTTATGGCTTACGTGATCACTTGCTTCCGCCTGTTGGCCGCTATGGTTTTTCTAGCAACGCTCTTCTTGAGACGACCTCTTATCGTGACCGTTGTTCATGCTAAATAGAAACATGCGATGGCAGAGGAGATTGCTGCCCTTGAGCGCATCGGCACATGGAATTTTGTTTCCCTTCCTCCCCGTGTTCGTCTCGTCACTTGTAAGGGGTCTACAAGGTTAAGACTCGCTCCAATGGTTCTCTTCAGTGCTACAAAGTTTGTCTTGTGACTCGTGGTTTTCAACGGGAGCATGGTAGTGACTATACTACCATGCTCCCGTTGAAACCCATAAGATCTCGCAACCAACTCATGGTCCTGGCACATGGATAGCAAGCTTCCACACACCCCTATCCATGACTAGTTCTTTGGTTATATTCCGGTCCTCTTAGATCTCTCTTTACGGACTCCTCCCATGTCAAGTTTGGTCTATCCCGACCTCTCTTGACATTATCAGCACGCTTTAGCAGTCTGCTATGCACTGAGCTTCTGGAGGCCAACGTTGAATATGCCCAGACCATTTCAGGCGATGTTGGACAAACTTCTCTTCAGTCAGTGCTACTCCAACTCTGTCATGTATATCATCATTCCGGATCCTATCCTTCCTTGTATGGCCACACATCCATCTCCGCTACACCTAACTGTTGAACATGTCGCCTTCTAGTCGGCCAACACTCAGCGCCATCAACATTGCAGGTCGAATCGTCGTCCGATAGAACCTGCCTTTTAGCTTTTGTGGCACTCTTCAGAGAACGCCAGAAGGTTGGCGCCACTTCATCCGGCATTGATTCGATGGCTCACATCTTCATCGATATCACCATCCTTCCGCAGCATTTGACCCCAAATATCAAAAGGTGTCCTGAGGTACCACCTGCCCATCAAGGCTAACCTCCTCCTCGTACCTAGTAGTATTGAAACCGCACCTCACGTATTCTATTCCTGATGGCATGGTCTGTCATCTTCGTCGCTCTCTATATGGCCTTAAGAAAGCCCCTCGTGCCTAGTTTGAGTGCTTCGCCTTAGTGGTGATTGTGGCTGGTTTTCTGGTGACTGCTCATGATCCAGTGCTCTTGTCCACCTTTCAGCTCGTGGACGGACTCTTCTTCTATATGTCGACGACATGATCATCACTGGCAACGACTCTTAAGTACATTGAATTTGTGAAGGCTTGTCTTAGTGGGCTCTGATTTTGGTCCTCTTCGCTACTTCCTTGGGATTGAGGTTTCTTCTACCTCTGTCGGCTTCTTTACTTCCCAAGAGAAGTATATCCAAATCTTCTTTTTTGAGCACACGGTTGATTTGATGGAGTTCAAAGTCCACCTTTGAGCTTCTGACAATGAGACTTTATATGATCCTACGTGTTGTCGTCATCTTGTTGGAAGTCTTGTCTATCTGGTCATCACTAGTCCAGGCATTTCCTATCCCATTCAAATTCTCAGTCAATTTGTCTCTTCTCCCACTTTGGTCCACTACAGTCACCTCCTACGTGTTCTACGGTATCTTCGTGGGCCTATCTCTCGCCATCTCTTCTTCCCACGATCCAGTTCGTTCCAGCTTCAGGCCTATTCGAATGCTACTTGGGCTATTGATCTTTAGATCAACGTTCCCTTTCCACTTACTATGTTTTTTCTTGGTGGTTCTCATTGCCTGGAAGACGAAGAAACAGACTACGGTTTCCTATTCGAGTTCAGAAACTGAGTTGCGAACTGTGGCTCTTTCAATAGAAGAGATGGCTTGGCTACGATGGCTGCTTGAAGATCTTGGCGTTTCTGTCACTATACCTACTCCTCTCTTGTCAAACAGTACATGTGCTATCAATACAGCCCGCGACCCTGTGAAGCATGAGCTCACCAAGCATATTGGTGTTGATGCTTCTTTTGTGCGCTTGGGTGTGCGGGATAAGGTTACTCTCTTCAGTATATGCCTTTTTACGAAGGCCCAGAATAGAGTAGAGCACAACTTGTATCTCTCCAAACTCAGTGTTGTTAATCCACCATGATTTTGATAGGGGTGGGGTTGAGTTATATATATTTAGCCATGTACTATCCTATAAGGTTTTTTTTGCATATTTCATGCACCTGTACATGTGTATATACATGTGGCTTACCTCGACGTTCAAAGTTGTTGCTAATGTATCCGACCATGACGTTCGAGTCGCTCCTCCATCATTTCTCTGGTGTTCTTCTCATGCTCAGGTCATTTGGACTTCAGTCCCTACCATCTTCGGCCTTCCGTGTGATGGCAACATCGATAGCTATCGCTTTTCTGACGATTTTGACAAGTTGGTTCACGTGGTAGGGTCTCCTTATATGGAGGCGATGCATCGATCGTTGTGGACCGCAACCTTGAATGTTTCAATCACTTCTTTGTCCGGGAGGTAAGGGACTCTGTGCCATTCTAGGCGGTATGGTGGAGGAAGTCATGTAGCTTTTCGTTGCCTGCCATCTTGATGAGCTTAAAATGCTCTTTTATCTCCTTGTTGTCCCCCATGGTAGAAAGGCTTCTAATGAAGAGGCTCACAAAGGTGTTCCAACAGTTGATAGGGCAATAGGTTCCTAAGACATGCAAGGGTGTTGCCTTGTAGATGGGTGGTAGGATGGTTGCCATGTCGGAGGTATCGCCGCCCATGACCCGTAACGCCTGGGAAACTTCATAAGGAAGGCAACAGGGTCAGTGAGTCATTCTCGAAGTTGTGAGTCTGTACATGGCGTGGCACCCTCACGTTGGTGATTTCGTGGGAGAGGGCTCGGCATCCCATTGTATCGTTGCCAAACTTGAAGGTCAGCAATGACGCCTGGACGACACGTTCATTGGGTAGGTGTGATGGCCTTCGGTGTGCGGGCGACCTAGTCGCCTCTAGGTCATCACTGTTATTGTTAGATGGTGAACCAGGTGAGCCTCGACGGGATCCTTTGCTTCCCTTATTGTTGTTACCTCGGGTGGGCCATGTTCCCGCTCGCCCATGCCTTCTTTCTGATCTTCGTCGCTAGGTGGCAGGGAGCGGCGATCATTTCGCCCGCTCCTTGTGCAAGCACATCGCGACTTCTCCCATCATTGTGACCTCCGTTTTCCTCAAGATTTCGTGTGGTGCCGTGCCTTCCGTGCTCTGTCTCCTCCTTCGGTTGCTCTTCATGGAAGTCGTGGTTATCCGGTTGTTCACAATCCCACGAATGGTGCTCGATGGGCGTCATTTGAAAAATTGAGACAGTTAATGAGGAGTGCAGAAATTCAGAAAGTAGAAAAACAACTGTCCTTCCGGGGTTAAAATTAGATTAGCCTTATTTTTCTCCACCCTCAATTGAGTCAATTTCTCAAGTAGCTTCTCAATTCTTTGATTTTCCTCCATGATTGCGAATCACCTCAGAATAAGGTTTTTCAGTCGCCAAGTCAAAGTCGAGTCACCATGCCTCCGCATCAGCGATTAGTTGGACATAATTGGTGATTTTCTGTCTTCCAGTACCGGCTCGGTGATTAGTCGGCGACTAACAAACAGAGCCTCGAAGCAGCACAACACTAGTTCTCTTGCGCAGCTAACAAGTACAGCACTACAGCTGAACCCCAAGCAGCTACTAAATGGAAGAGCACAAGAAACCAATCTTCTCCCTGGCACACGCCAAAGCCGAGAATCCAGCACGCTGCTCCCAAGGTCCGGGCCACACGCACTCTTCTCCTCACAGGCAAATGCACGACCACCAGACACCCAAACTGTTCGTCCACTGCAGTACACACACACGCCTGGCTGCACTGCCTGCCTGACCACTTATACTCCTCTGCAGCTATCTCCTCTTCCGTACAGAGCAAGTGGATGCACTTTCTTTTCCTGCTGTGCAACACAGCAGCAGCTCCTGGGCACGAATCTCGTCCAGCCAGATGAGCAGCCTTGGACAAGAGCAGGGCACATTACTCTACACACAGCTGCTGCTGCCTCCACTTACGTACTGCTGCTGCCTTAACCTGCTGCAGATCCCCTATTTCTGCTGGCCGCACCCCCGCTGCAGGCCACCGCATATTGTACTAAGGATAAGACTACTCCTGCTCTTTCTTTTTTCTTCACATCCCATTGACACAACAATTTGCTCTCTGTCATGCAAGTCCTCAAAACAACATATTTTGAACATAAAGATGATGACAGAATGATTGCAACCCTGAACACTTCCCACTCTCATCTGGACTTCCATGAGACAACATATATGCCTCTGTATATTTCCAGTTTCGAGAACTTTAATTAAATCAATGTTACAATAGGGACTGAAACAAGAACCTGGCTCCAGAAATACAAGTCCAAAGTGCAGTAAAATGAAGTGACCAGATTGAACAGGCGATATTGCTCGAAAAGGCCAAACAATCTGAAGTAATTGAAAAGATGAAGAGATTATGTTGTTCTTAGTTTACCTTCATCACCACCAGGTTTGTATCAAGCCCATCAACTTTGACTCCATCAACTGTGGCTTGGGCCAGTTCAACCTTCTTGTAGTTGTTCATTGACTCAGTAACTGCCTTCTGCAAGGAACTCATTTCCCCAACGACTATCTCACCAACAAAGAGTCTCTCACTATTATTACCTGGTGATACCATGCCCAAGTTTGACAGGACAGCAAAGGCAGACATGGAACGCATTCCAATGCTCATGCCTGGTTGGTTGGCTTGAGCTGAACTTCGTGATGATATAGTACTGGCTAGTGTTTCAAGTATTACATCTCCTCCAGGAAGTTTGTCACAAAGATTGAACAACAAAAGAGATTCGTATCGATTGGAAGCTGGAAAAGCTAATTCTTCGATGGCTTGCAACCGCAAGATACCAAGCGAGGCCTTCAGAATTATTTCCTCTTTATCGACTCCACTTATGTCGAACTTCCTAACAAACCTGTGAACATAAAGAACTTCAGATATAATTGCCAACCAGTAATCACGGCGAGAGTGCCCGGCCAGCTCTGGAAATTCTATGATCACTGGTTCTGTTCTGCATTCATATTATATAGTCAGAGATGAGTAATCATAAGTAGAACAAATATATATATGCTAATCATAAGTAGAACACCAGTCTTAACAGAACAGATTTTTTGTAAGATAAATAGCAATCAGTTGTATGTTAAATAATTAGTAAAAGACCACTGTAAGCACAACCTATGTTCATTTAAAATATTGAGTATTTGCTTTGTTTTAAACTTACAAGGTTGCTGATTTATACATAACGGCTTTGTCAAACAGCCGTGAACCCCATGGGCCAGTCAGCTCAGGTTTAACAATCTGCTTTGCATCTTCTGCAAGTTCATAAGATTTGGGCTTATCAAATGTCACAACCTTTACGGCTTCAAAGTAAAGGGCATGATCCGTAAGTGTCAATCTTCCTGCATCACCAAAGGTTGAAACCAGTGATATAAGTACAACAAAAGGAACAAGGCGAAAACATAAATTAAACTGTAACTAATCAAACATGACATCAACTTGATCAGCCCCATCAGTAAACCAGACAAACCTGGCCATGTTGAAATCCCAACATGCTCAAGTACTGGTTGAGTTGTCAATGTTCCATCGACTTCTAGAACCCTTTCTCCTCTCTGTGATCGGAAGCCCGATAGAAGCGACGACTCAGACTGTGTCTTCATTTTCTTAAATGCTCTATATGGACAAAACACATTCAGAGTCACCTTTACCAACAAGGAACCAACAAAAATTCATCCTTACATATCCTATAATAAGAGAAAATGAAATAGCATAACTGAACTTTATTTGAAAATAAAAGTTTATAGACATGTTTCTGATGCATTCGACTTTAAAAAAGGAGTATATCATTGGCCAATAATTTAACATTAAAAAGGAATGTCAACTACCATCCTATTTCAGATAGTGAAGGAATGTCAACTACAATCCTATTTCAGATAGTGAAGGAATGTCAATTACCATCCTATTTCAGATAGTGATAACACTTCAGAATATGCATTAACACTTAAATGCTTTTGAACTATCGACATATGGCCTGCCTATATGAACAAGTTATATATCGTTAACAATGACAAAATCTGCTTCCCACAATGACACTTGGGAGCAGGAAACCATGTCCATGTTTGTACCATGGTACACTATACACTACGATCTTTTGATATCAAGAAGAACATTACGAACATGGCTTTTAAACTATGCACTTTTGCTCTACGGTCTCAATGTTACATTACTGTACACCTACAGAACCAAGAAAATGTATAGTTGTTATTTGCTCATCATACTGTTATGGATGCAACTTGATTGTATTGCACAACCCATGGGACAAATATCTTGTACAATATACTTGGGGTACAAGGAAATCTATACTAATACAACTACGCAAAGAGACCTTGGACCTATATTAATACTCCTTAACACCCCACCCCACCCCCA
>CBMN010077124.1:0-12997 GCA_000582825.1 Hordeum pubiflorum | reverse complement strand
CCTAGCATGGCATGGCAAGTTCAACATTTGTAGTCGCCCATCTATTTTTTGTCAGTGCATGCATCTGCATAGTTCTTGTTCAATCTGCATGGCAACTACCACGAAAATTGGCGGCATCTAACTCTGTAGCAAGGCGGCAACTACCAGCAAAGTTGGATGGCAACTATTTTCCCTTCCATCTCCTCTTTAGTAGTTACTCTGCTTTTCCCCTGCTCCTCCCGTACACACCTATGGCAACTAACTTTGCAGCAAGGCGGCAACTACCAGCAAAGTTGGGTGGCAACTATTTTTCCTACCATCTCCTCTTTTAGTAGTTACCCTGCTTTGCCCTGCTCCTCTCGTACGCACCTATGGCAACTCACTCACCGTATGATCCTCGGTGTATTTGGTCCAACCTGCTAGCACTTCACTCTGATTACAACCTAAACAACTCCATATACCAATCTATGGCAGATGATGGGCAACTATTCTGCCGTGGATCTACTTTTTAGCAACTATCCATTGCTGCTCTATGGTTCCTATACAGTGGTTGCCATGGCCAATTCGGACGCGTGATGGCCGTTTTACGAGGTCAATTTGATGGGAGGAGAGAGTAGATTGACCAGATCCCACACGGGGTGCATACCTTTTGCCGCGTTCTTGACCCAACAATCGCTAGATCTGTTCTAGCATTGTTGCCATGGCAACCAAGATGCAGGAGGCAAGGAGATTTCAGATCGGGAGGTGGGAGACTGCTGGATCGGGAGGTAGGAGATGGTGGGGGAGTACGACGAGTGTGGGGGATTTCTCACGTGTGGGCCGGTGGGTGGGGAGCCCGGACGTGGAGGCAGCGCGATGGCAAGCCAGGTCGTGCGGGCGATCGTCCCAGCCACCGGACGTGCGGGCTGCGATTTGAGACGCCCGGACGTGCGCGTGCGGGTGGACCTGGGTCGGTGCCACACAAGGCGTGCGAAAGGTACCTCCCACCTCTCACACGTCCGGCAGATACCGCGACCCGTACTTTAATATTAGGGATAGAATAATGTAGATTTGTGTAGATTTTTTTCAAGAACTATATAATTATCATGTCAGCTATTAAAAAAAAAACAAATAATAATAACTATCATGTCACCTCTCGTTGCAAACCACAAATACATCTATTTTGATCAAAATTTTGGAGGACATTACAATGATCAATTCGCCAAAAAATAATAATTTGATCATGCCCTTATTTCGACTTGGCGGGGCTAGCTTGGGCTCAAACCAAACATTTTCCGTACTTCCGGATTAAATTACTGCAGGTCGAAGACGATTGGGAAAAGGATCACACGATCCTCCCGTGTTACAAATCCCAAATCAATCCCAACTCCTTCCCAGCTTGGCTTTGCTTCGCTTCCGCATGCCTCCTCCTCGTCGCCAGCCTCAGAAACCCTAGCCCGCGCCGCCCTTTCCCCCGAAACCCTAGATCTCCCTATGGCCTCCGCCGCTGCGGCGGCCGCAGTCGTGGGCCAGGTCGTGGAGCGGTTCCGCGCGCGGCTGCGTGAGGAGGCGGGAGAGGAGCCGGGGGCGGCCGCGGTGGTAGGCGTCTACAAGGAGGCCCTGGCCGAGCTCACCTTCAACTGCAAGCCCATCATCACAGAGCTCACCATCATCGCGGGCCAGCACGCCGCGCTCGCCGCCAGGGGCATCGCCGACGCCATCTGCGCCCGCATCCTCGAGGTAGTTGCTCTCCCTTCCATGCTTTTCCCGAGGGCGGTCATGTTGTATTTTGAGAAAGAAAGGCTTGGGATTTGAGGGCCTAGGTCTGCATGAGGAGCTGCTTGCTGTGCTTATTCGGCGATGCTTACTTGTGGATTTCCGTTGGTTCTAGGGTTTGCTGAAAGTTGAGAAGTTTCGTGAAACTATTTTTAAAGTTTGGGCTTGATGTCCTTGGCACACCCTTTGTCCCTAGAATAGTGTAATCACTGCATTTTCATGCGAAACATTGGGATGAGTTGGTGCTCATGTAGTGCGTAATCTCAGAGTTCCTGTGTGTAGATACGTTGCTGGTTACAAGTTCGACCTCTAGAATTCTGTAATCACACTGACTTGGATTTAAGAGTTTTAAAGCAAATAAATGCAATTTGAGATGTATAAGATTGACGCTTAGCACCCCGTGATCTAATTTGCTCTGTTTTTTCTTAATACTGTATTAGTTTTCTGATATCGGGTACATGGTTGGTAATGTAGTTGAAACCCACCTTGTGCATAGGCATTGCAGTTGCATAATTTGGTTGCCAGATACGGCAACTGCTATTTTGGCTGTGAACTTTTGAGAGGCTGAAACTGAATAAAATTAGCAGTGGAGACACTTAGTTATGATGAAAGCTGGTTTTCTGGGATACTTTATTCTGTTCAGATGTCCTGTTATCAACTTGTAAAATAGGATTGCAGCCTGAAGTGGAAGTGTAAGGAAATAGTCTTTTTTTAAACTTCGGGGATTACTGGATTGGATGTGAACTAATTAGATATTTCTTGGCAGATATGATTTTGTTTATTTATGTTTGGTGATAGAACAATGTTTCTTTTTTATTTCCTGAAGAGGGCATTATGCAGTTTTAGATGGAAAAATATGAGAGTTAATCCTGGTAGAATTTTTATTTTACATGCTTGCTTCTATCAATTACCTCTACGCCTAAGGTTTGTTTGCATGATAGGCGTCATTCTGCAATGTTCTTGCAGGTGCCAGTTGAGCAGAAATTGCCATCTTTGTATCTGCTAGATAGTATTGTGAAGAACATTGGACGAGAATATGTAGCGGACTTTGCCACTCGATTGCAGAAGGTATTTTGTTTTGCATACAGGGAAGTTCATCCCAAACAGCATCCTGCAATGCAACACCTCTTCCGTACCTGGTCGCCAGTGTTCCCTTCTTCTGTCCTTCAAGGGATCGAGGACGAGCTTCAGTTTTCTCCTTCAGAGAATAAGCGTCCTGCCACAACGACTATTCCACGGCAGTCAGAGTCGTTATCTCCTAGGCCATCTCATGGCATCCATGTAAATCCAAAGTATCTAGAAGTGCGACACCAGTTCAAGAATGGTACCAAGGTAAGAATATCGTTATATCCGTTAAATGGGACAGTTCAATAAAGGCCAATAGTTGGGTGTATTTGTTTGGAATTCAAGTATGTTCTTGTTTCCTCTATGGCTGGCAACCTTTGAGGCCTTTTTGCAGATCAAATTTAAAATTGTTGAAGTCAGTATTTTTTTTTTAATCAGGTGGATCAGCTAGCAACTCGAGGCAGACAAATGCTTGACGTAGTGGAGGATCATACTAATGGGTTAACAACAAATAGTTTGCGGGGATTTCCTTCCACTTCTGCAAAGCTCCAGGTAATTCAGGGGCTGTTTGGATTGTAACCAAAACTGACCATGCCAAAATTTTGGCTAGCCCATAGAATTTGGCTGCCGTTTGGATCACTACCCAAAATTTGGCTCGCCCAACAACCTGGGCTTCCCACCATGTAATTTTCGCCAACTTCTGGGCGAGACGTGGGCGAGCAAAACCTTGCCGAAAATTTGGCGGGTTCTCTGGTGGTCCCTACGTGTGCATGTTAGGTTGGGATAATTGATTCTGTTGGCTGGTTCTAACAAATCAGTAACAAATCACCGCGGTTCTCTCTAAAAAATATTGCTTCCGCGTGATTAGCACGTACATGCAGCAATCTTCAAAAAAGAAGTGCATACGACATGGTGCAGCACGGGATTTGCGTCCTAAATTGCAATAATCCTGTGGTATTCTTTTGGCACTTTTTACCTGTACACGATCTCAATTTTAGGCAATAGATGCATTTAAATAAATATTCATTTATAGTCCAAAAAATATTCCCTTAAATATGTTTACAAGTACTCTAAAAAAATAAAATGTTTGAAAGTAGGATAATCATCATGTCAACTGGCCACAAACCAAACAAAGGTCTCTTCTGCCAAAATTTTGGTTGATGTAATGGTCACAATCCAAACAACATCAACTTGCAAAAAATTTGGTCATGCCCTTGCTTTGGTCATGCCAAAATTTGGGTGGGGCTAGCTGGGGCTTAAACCAAACAGACCCTCAGTGTTCCATCTGCCCTTTTGCTCCTTTTGTCATATCTTTTCCTTTCTGTCCTACTCCTAGTCTGGCTTCCAACCTAGGAGCCATTCTTTCTGTGTATGAACTAGAGAAGTTGTACTCTTCTCCTTTTGAGTAGCTGGTAGTGCTTCCATGCTTTCATCCAAAACTAAATTGCACAAATTAAATCGTATTGTCAGTAGCGGAGTAGTTGGCGGTAGCAACTTGCAAGTCAGACCTTTTTGCATTTTTCACCCTTTTTAGGTATGC
Source organism: Hordeum pubiflorum (assembly GCA_000582825.1). Lineage (NCBI taxonomy): Eukaryota > Viridiplantae > Streptophyta > Magnoliopsida > Poales > Poaceae > Hordeum > Hordeum pubiflorum. The sequence goes on along the minus strand of CBMN010077124.1, from coordinate 8,658 downwards.
AACATATCGCTTGCCTTGTCTTGGAAACCAACATAACCGAGTATGTCGGGGCTGCCAACTTACATTATTATAAATTTTGGTAGCATAACAGGGTAAACTGAGCCATCAAGGTCATAAGCAAAACATCACAAGCAGTCAAGCACCCTGCATACAGTCTTGTCATCCCAAGTTCTTGCGTAGGGGAGCATATGATGTGGGGCAAAGCCTTATTTGATGCTTAATCTTCACAGCAGGGAGAGAAAACACAAATAGCTCAAGAACACAAGAGGATAAACTAGATTGGACAAGTTTCATCACGCATGTGCTATCCAAACATCCAAACAAAGATACACATAGATCCACAAGCAGCAAAAGTAGAAGTAAAAGGATAAGTTATTCTAAAACATCTAAGAGAGGTGGGCCCTTGAGATGTTCTTCTCCAAATCCTAGTGGGAATGGAGGTCTTGATGCTCCAATTGGTGAATCCTTCTCCCTTTAGGAGGCCTTGGGAGGCTAGGAGATATGATGAGCAAAGCTCTCTCAAGGTCTAGGTATATGCTTTGCTAATCCTAATGGGAGTCGAGGGTACGGTATTAGTGTAGGGGCGAAGGAGGGTGGCAGGAGAGGGGTACATGGCCTCATGGCCTGAGTTGCACACAGGCAGGGGTCGGACGTCGGGGTTGGATGCCGGACAGTCTGGTCACCGATGGAGTTGCTGCTCCAGCTGGTGCGGTCTTCGGGCGCGGAGTGATCTCTAGGAGCCGGACGTCCGGGCTGGAAGCCGGATTGTCCGGGGTCATGTCGGACGTCTGCGTTGTAGGCCGCAATTGTCCGAACGTTCGGCCGTTGTAGCTTCGGCTGCATTTCTAACTCATCTCCTCGCTTCTTCTCCACTATGACTTGGCCTTCTCCCCTTGCTTCTTCATGGTCAATTACTTGGTACTTGAGTATGCATAGAGTCCCGGTTGTAGGTAGTAGCCATGTCTCATGGGAAGGCATATGAAGTTCGAAGAGGAGTGAATTTGCCTCGGATTCAATGGCGCGTGCCCGTGCTCTAGTCATTGGTCCAGCTGGCATTTCGGGTGTTGGTGTAGGATCCATGGTGATGTCCATGGCCTGCTCCGCACCAGCATATCAAGATATGATGTTACCTTCCTGATACAACCCGAAGTATTTGAGTTGGTGACGATTGCGGTGGGTGCTACATTTTCTCTCTCACCTCCTAGTTCAATCTCCCTTGGTGATCTCTTCACAATAATAATAAGTACAACTAACCTCCTAACAAACATGCACCAGAACACAAATCATGATTTGGGTCACAACAAATATTGACGAGGCCCATTGCGCTGGCAGCTGGGAGGCGCTTGTCTGAGCGCGGTCGTGGCTCCAACTCCCAAGGGCTAGGAGCAGGCTAAGCCTGATGACAGCATCTTGGTGTGCTGTTGTATCTTTTTTTTTTCTTCATCTGTAGCAGTTTAGCAGAATACTGGCTTTAGTCTAGTTACATACATACTGCTTACTGACCTGGCAGTAGTCTGATTGGTAGACACAAGGAGACTGTTTCTGTTCTTGATTTTCCTAGGGAATAATATGTTTATTTGAGATGACAATCATGTGCTGTGTCTATTTGTAAACTCTTCCTCTGTTCTAAGTCATCTGAAGTTCTGATAGCTCCTAGCCTATTACCATTTCTTGTTGCTGGGTTGATACAGCTCACTTTCAGTATTAGCTAGATGTCTTTCATCAAGAGAATGTAAGGTCCTTCAGATTTATTTAGATGAAATGGTATCCATATATTTCAGAATGCATTTGACACTTTCAGCTTTATAACTTACAATGTAGCATGTGATTTCTACTTATATAACACAAGTGTTGCTTATAATCATTCCTGGAATCATATGGACAGAGATCTACGATACTGTATACTGAAAATCCTGATCAACAAGAAACATTTCAATCACATATTGGATTGATAAGAAGAGACATGTCCAGATCACCACCTCCTGATGTGCTCCCTAGGAATGCATCCCCAAAAAGACCACTAGAGATGCCGCGACTGTCTCATTCTGTATTGGGACATGATCCTAGAAGATTGCCTGATAGAAATGGTTGGTTTGACCGACAATGTGCTTTTGAGGAAGGTGCACAGCGGCCTTCGATGAGCACGCTTGATGAAGAATACAGGAAGCAAAGTGCAAGAGAACTTATTGATGCCTACGGAAATTCTCAAGTCAGTGATGCTGATGAAAGGCTTCCCAAGATGCAACGGCTAGAATCAAATGGCATGGTAAGTAGATCCAGTGCACAAAAATGGCTCACTTCAGAGGAAGAGGAGTATACTTGGGAGGATATGCGTCCAACTTTGTCCCGAAATAGAAACAACATTCCGTCTTTACCTTCCTCTGAAACCTCGAGAGCTGGATTTCCTGGGCCAAACACTGGGCAGCTGGATTCTGACATTGGGATGCGCAGCTGGCGAAGCCAGGCTCCTCGACCAGCACTAAATCTCGAAGACAGGACTGGTGTACGCTTGTCTGACCTTTTTTTATTATGATGAATAATAACATTGACACAACACTTCTCATACCTTCTATCACTTTTCCTTTTTCTGTGATTTTTCTTCTGTTGATCTTTTAACCCCTGTTCTGAGATATATATATTTTTAACTTTATAATGATGACAGTTTTATAATACCTAGATCAGCAATTTTTATTATAGTGTGTTTGTAAATTTGATTAATTATACAGTTATGATTTATGGAAGTATTCTTTGCAACAAATCGATTTCTGGCAGCTAATCTAATTATGCCCTAAGATTTTGTTGTTACCCTTTATGACTGAAAAGAGTAACTGTCTGGTATGGTTTATATGTTTTCTTACGTGGCGATGCTTATCCTTTTGCTGGGCTACATATTTGTCCAAACACATCTTCATTACCTACATACTCCCTCCGTCCCAAAATAAGTGTCGCAGATTTAATACTAAATTAGTACAAATTTTGTACTAGATCAATGACACTTATCTTGGGACAAAGGGAGTACAATGTTAGTGATCACTTGAACAAAATAGACTTTCCACTTCTTCAGCACTTCTTCATTTGGGTTTTGGAACTTGAATGCTATGGAAATGCATATATTCTGTCTGCCAACAAGTTTGTATAGCACTCAGGGGTGCACATACCATGCGTAGTTGATTCCAAAGTAACCTTCTGAAGTTTGAATTCTGAATAGTGCAATTCCTTTTTGAGGGAATGCCTTACGGCTATCTTTATTATGCCGTTTATCATCATGGGAATAATAAAACCAGGAGGGTCTACATCCCAAACGCTAGTTTCAAGAGAAAGGAAACAACTTTTAGCAATCTCATGGGCCACCTCATTTGATTCTCTTGGACAGTGTTCAATTTTGACTTTAGAGAAACCGGTAGCAAGGATGCTGCAGTCCTGGAATACATTACTCCATTGCCATAATGTTTAAATGCAACTTCTCAACATTTAATCCTTTATCAGTTCAATTTATAAGCTAATGTTGTATTGAGGTGGACCCACTTTACTACCTGTTGACTTAGCATTTTTTTTTTTTTTTTCAGCATGTTGACATAGCCAGTAGGAGATATCCAGGCAATTTTGATCTGCACAATGGAGCTATTTCAGAGTACCATAGTTCTGACAATACCCTTGATCCTGGAAGAATTCTTGCTATGCCAGCTCCACCGTGGCAGCAGACTATTGGTCTGCCTTTGCGAATACAAGCACCTCAACCTTCATCAACACTGAATAGGTTGGCACTGCCCACTGATGTTGAAATGCCTGTCAAGATGTTGGCCACTGGTGGTACATATGATGATGCTATGCATGTAGACTTACCCTTGACTAATAGGTCCTCACCTGCTCCTGCTCCCATAGAATGGCCTCTTCATCATCATAGTCAACCACCACATAATACAAAAGATATTAGAGGTGCAACAGATAGTCTTGAAGTTCGGCCATTTATCAGGCATGTAATCAATTCATCTGTATTTGTTCCTCGGCATCTATATGATGCATTGGATCGGAAAACTGTAAGTACTGGTAACTTAGCTCAACCACCATACCAGCACCCAGATTTGTTGTCATCGAGTCAACAAAATCAAGGTACACATTTTGGGAATCAATCTCAGCCTCATGATATGCCACAGTTTCATCCTCATTCCCACCCTCCGGAGGCATTTAGAAGCTTTGCCGCCAGCATGCCTGTAGTTCCCCCCCAAAATCCATTCCCAGAACAAGGAGGTAGTGCAGCAGTACCACCAGTTCCACCTCTACCAAACACCTTTTCTGTAACACCTACTGTGCAACCCTATGGTGTGTCGTCAGTGTCTAGTTTTGCTCTGCCACCGTTACATCGTAGCCTACCTCCTGCTTCGTTGCAGATGGGTCCATCTTCATCACAAGTTGGTGGGCCTACAACATATTTCTCTGGAATTTTAAGTAACCTTATGAATCACGGTGTAATTACACTGGAGCCACCTAGTCAACCTCAGGTACTTCTCATGCATGCGTGCATCTTATTACATTACAGCTATCTAATATTATTTTGTTATGCAATTAATAGAATGATTTTTATTGTATATTTATACATGTTCATTTAGGACTCTGTTGGAGTTGACTTCAATGTAGACCTCAAGGCGCGGAACGAGTCTGTCATTAATGCTCTGTATCAGGATCTCCACAGGCAATGCAAAACGTGTGGCCTTCGTTTTAAATGCCAGGACGAGCACCGTGCTCATATGGATTGGCATGTTACGAAAAACAGAAATTCCAAAAATCGCAAGCAATCTTCACGTAAATATTTTGTCACCGTGGGGGAATGGTTGAGAGCAGCAGAAACAGTAGGAAATGATGGTGTTCCTTCTTTCGAGCTCACGGAACCAATTCCCGACAGAAATGAAGAGAAAGAAATGGCTGTTCCTGCCGATGAAAACCAAACAACATGTGCTTTATGTCAAGAGCCATTTGAGGATTTCTACAGCGATGAAACTGAAGAGTGGATGTACAAAGGTGCAGTTTACATGAATGCACCTGATGGTAATATTGTTGGTCTCCAAAGGTCGCATTTGGGGCCTATTGTCCATTCCAAATGTCGATCTGGCCCCAGTAATATTTCTTAGGTGGGCCTAGCTGGTGAGTATCTGTGCAATTTCGTGCTGCGACCAAAAATGCATACAATGATTTGGAGAAAATATCATATATCCCTGACCTTGCAACTTGACTATACTACACTCGAGACCGTATTTTTTGCCTTTTTCTATACAAGGAACTGAGAGCGTAATTTGTCCTGCATTCTAATACACATTCAGCTGTGGTTATATTTTTATTATACATGACCTAGAGGAGCTAGACAATAATGCTGAATGTCATACTCCCGTATTATCTTACTTTTAGTTGATTTACATGCAATATACTCCCTCCGTACCATAATATATGATGTTTTAGCAGTTCAATGCCGTACCATAATATATGACGTTTTAGCAGTTCACATTGATGGTACGGCATTGAACTGCTAAAACGTCATATATTATGGTATGGAGGGGTTACATGCTTTGCAGCAATATTATAGTTAGTCAAATACTGCTTCCTTTTGGTTGGGGACATTCTGTTTGCTGTGTTTGAATGGTTGTGATTCTTAATATCTTTTGTCAATTCCATGGTACTCATTGTTAGCCTGCTTCATGACCTAGATCTTAGGACGTTCTCATATAACTCATAGTATGATAAGATTCCATAGAAGGACGTCGTTCAAAGAGGTAACTATGTTGATTTGTCGATTGCAGGAACCCTTGCCTCATTATTTCAGTTTCTTTGGTTGCGGCTAGACGAGACATGTAAAATTACTGGAGAAATCAGATTTTGGTATGCTTAGTTTCACCCCTCTCCTGGCAACAGTTTGAATAGAATGTTAATGTGACAATAGTAGTGCAAAATTGTAGAATACTTGTGTTTTAGTGACGGAGCATGAGTAAACTTGCTCTGTAGTCGCCATGGTGTCTGCCCTATTATTTATATCCCTTTCACCAGTTGTCGCATGCTGCTTTTACATTAATATGGAATCCTCTTAATCTAGGATGACATGCAAGAGTTTAGGTCGGAGTCATATGGACTACCGATTTCATGAACAGGGGAAACAAACATGCACTTGCCCTTCTCTTGTTCCCTTCCTCTCTGCAATTTCATATGCAGGACAATGTCAGCCCATCAGTGTGCTGGTAACTTCCGAGAAAACCCAAGACGAAAGAATCAAGGCATCCGTCAACAGCTCTCCTATACTATTTATAGATGAGCAAGATGTTGCTGTTATTTTCTTTGGTCCATCTTTCTTTGTATGTCTCTGCATTGTAACGGTATCGTGACAATAAATTCTTGGTCGATTGTATAATTCCACCCTCCTGGATTGTTTGCTGTTAAAAACCCGTGTGATATGTTGCTGTCTTTTTATAGGGAGCATTTTCCTTCATACACCCATTTGCATACAAAAAAAAAAAACTTGGCTCTTTTGCTAAGGCGATCACAAACCCATCTGCAGACAAAAACTCAGCTCTTCATTTAACCAGTACAAGAAACATCTCAAAAGATATAGTAACAATTTAGAGCTTAGCAAATTATAATCTGCAACATTTAAGGGCATCTCTAATTGATCCCCAAAATAAAAGAGTTGAGTTTTTTCTTAAGCTGCACAAAGGAATTCCAAGGATAACAAACTTGTCCTTTGCTATTTCTCTTGTCTATTGTATGTGTGGGGAAATCTCATTTTGGCTTTATTTCAACAACATACTTAAAACCTTTATGTTTTGAATGCGGACTATTTCAACAACATTTCAATTGTTAATGCTTGAAGTCAAATTCAAATCTCACATGTTCATGAATTGTACCCAAAACAACAACTCATTTCATCTGATTCGCCGACTTGTGTGGATGATTGACGTCCTTAAAGAAATGAACTGCTAAAAGAGGACCTCTTGAAGACTTAACTTTTATAGCATCTCTTTTTATTCTTGAGTGTTAGGGATCCCATGCTATCAAGAGCGGATCTTTGAGTGGCAAAGGAGTGCTGAAGTCATCAATAATATGTTCCTCAACCCATAATCCAATGCCAAAAAACCCAAACAAATCCTACGTCAAAATCAACAAATGTGCAGGTTCTATGTTGACCGGAGCCGCCACACAGGCATCTATGGCTATCAGAGTAGGTGTTTTCCGTGGAGCATGTCAGATTTCATCTGGTCCTCTTAGATTGGAATGGGAGTCGCTAGGTCTTTCTACCGGTACCTTGGAGTGTCTACCCAGAGGGCTAGTCTCTAGGGCCCCATGTCCCCGGCTGGTGTCCAGGATGTGGGATGATACCCTAGCCTCACACTCCGACCCTCTCTCTCTCTGGCCACTCTCGGGTTGGACCTAGAGCCTCCGAGCATTTCGTGTCGGAGCCTCGAGGCCTTACTTTGAATCCCATAACTACCCCACTCTGCTGGTTCTACCTCATCCTCTATGGCTCACATAGAGCCTCCGAGCAATTCGGGCCGAGGCCTCTTGAAGGGCGTTTTCAACAAAAAATTCATAATTCCATCTCCCCTTTTAGCCACATACCACTTCAGGTTAGGGTTGACCATTTTCCAAATATTCTAGTTGTGAGAAGATCACTGTCACATCCCGAATTTTTCAAATTTAGGATGTGAACTTATAAACATATGCATGTCACGATTTCACTCCATTTTTGGAGCTTTGGAATCTATTTGACTATTTTATAAACTCTAAATTCAAACGGGGGTTTATTTAATAGCCATATGAAGTCCTTTGCATAAAAAATGAATTTCAAAATCAGCTTATGGACAGTAAATATTTTTTCTAAGATATATATGCCCTAGTTTTTGTTTGTAAACTTTTTTGTTCAAAGAATTTGCAATGGTTTGAAATTGGACCAATTCAAATCTCATTCAAATTCTAGGTTAAAAACAAAAACACAAAAGAGGATGAGAAAAGAAAAAAAAGAAGCCCAGTCAAGCCGAACCACCATGGCCCAACGAGCCACCGACCTAGCTAGCCCCCATTCACATTTAGAATCCGTAGTACAAAATCTAATCGTGGATGTCCGTGCGCTATCCAACTGCCGACGCCACTCCACGTTCTCTCCTCTCTCTCTGACAGCAGGCCCCGCCCAAGGTTGTCGTCCACCTCTGCCCAAGAATCGCGGCACGTGTCCACGATGCCCACATCAAGCATGATGCCGACGTCCAGCACACGCCTAAGCCACAATGGCCACGCCAAACCGCATAAATACCCATAGGACCCCCTTTACCAGAACCCCTCTCTGCCACTCCTCTCAGCCAGTGTATCAAACGAAATTGGAACACCATGTTCGCCATTGCCTACGGCGGAGATAGTTGAATCCGATGTGACCATGTACCGTTGGAGCCAACCCTCCCTTCCATTTCACCTATGCGCTCTAGCCCATGATTTTGACATCCTGCGCATGTTCAAGACATCTCAGGAGCACAACCAGATAAACTAGAGTGCCACCGCTACCGCGTTGACATTTTCAATGAGGTGAGCCACGACCAGTGATGCGGAGCATCCTACGGACATCACCGTGTCAAGAGTTCGTTTGGCAAGTGATACGTGCGACCTCTACTCCACATACATAAAGGTGAA
>CBMN010077123.1:453-15417 GCA_000582825.1 Hordeum pubiflorum | reverse complement strand
CTTCTTCTTAATCAATGAAAATGGCAAATCTTTTGCCTCGTTTCAAAAAAAAAAAATGCTACCAGACACTATATTTAATCTGCAGCTTGGAGAAGCTGCCTACTGGCATGCATATGCATTGTGTGAGAGATGGATCGGTCGGGCTCGTGATCCGGTGCTGCCCTGCTTAGTCAAATGCAGTGATCCAGTGGCACGCCAGGGAGAAGGCAGAAGAATCCGAGAAGCCCCCGCATCATTCATGAGAATAAAAATGCCAGTGTCGAGTGTCGCGTGTTTTTGTATACATAAGCTTGCACCCAGCTGTGCCCCCGGTCAGTGGACAGATCACCTCAACCTGCCGAACACACATCTGACTCACTGCCCAACTTGCCGCAGCATCTGCCGTTGGCAAGGGAGGAGAGGGAGCAAGCCTCACGTGTGCAACCAAAGATCGTACTACTACGGTTGCAGAAAATCAATCAAAGAGAAGGGATCAGTAGGTGATCAGGATTACTCCCGTGTTAGCTACTACTAGTTGAGACTTGATTATTTGTGCCGTGACCCCTCCACGGCGTACACGGAACCGCCCCAACCGGCGGGAGCAGATCATATGGCCGTGCCGCGGGGGCTCCGCGCTGCCGCTGCCGTCGCCACGGCCGGCACGGGGACAGCATGTTGCGAGATGAATCATGCGTGCGCGCAGGAAGATGCGATGCTGACTGTTGGACAGTTCGTGTACAGCTCAATGCGGATCACACGGTTTAATATTCTACTGCTGATCATTTGAATTTGAAGGCGTGGCAGAGATCAATGTGCTTGCAAGGCTAGCTGCAAATGGGGAGGCATAAATAAAGAAGTGGACGCAGGGGAGGGAGAGGAAGGCACGGTGCACCTAGCAAGCATAGCCACAGCTGGGTACAGTTCACGGCTGCACGCGCTCAGCTACAACATACGGTACGTTAGTACGCGCGTACTACTAGCACCGAGAATCTCTTGATTATGCAAGTACCAAACGGACCAAACTTCACCAGCAAGATCGCGGAGGTTTAATGTCTGGACCCGCCCCGTGCGGGCGGCGGCAGGGTCGCTTTCGCCGCGGCTGCTGGCTTGCTTGCAGCTGCTTTTGCTTTTGAAGCTTCCGGCCACCTTTCCGGAACCTCCCCGGGCCGACCTACCTTTTGCTTGCCTCACTTTACACATCGCTTCATTCAGTTTCGTCACACAGTGAGTGGCCAGATGGTCAGCGTCCGCGCCAAAAGCAGAGGCCGATCGACGCCGAGACCCGTACGTACTGCCAGTAACGAGAGGCGACAACGACGTAGTACATCGGCGCCTTCCTTTTCCTTGGGGTTCGGATATTTTTCACGGCTCGGACCGAGTAAACACAGCTGAACGGAGCACTAGTGCTAGCAGGAATTGACGTCTAGGCCGTGTTGAATTGAAGAATTGGGCGTGCGTGCGTTGTCCTTCACGAGTTTCGTTCCGCCGGACGGCTGTTTCGTTTGTTGACCTCGGCACCGCCGGAGGCTGCTACCACCACCGATTGACTACCGGCACTGCTCTCTTTCGGTCCGCGGTTTCCTGCAACTGAATCCTACGTGATCGAATTTCAGCCATGACGTACTTACGATACGATAAGAACGCATGTGGTCGCTGCCCGGCCTAGCCTCGTTGATAATCGATCGATCGGTCCACCGATTACGTCTTGCGTCAGCCACTGTTCCTAGTGCTGCACAACGCATCATCTTATTGATCGATTGATCGATCGATCGTACCGAATGATGGATGACTGCATTGCATATCTTCACAATTAATTGTACAGAGGGGGTGAAGGAATTTCGATTTCGTTCCTGTGTGTGATGTGCGTAGCAGAGAAGGGTCGGGCAATATTATCTGTTGCGACACTCTAGATGCGCGATCTTGCTGACCGACCCATGGCTGGCGGCCGCCAGCCATTGATCGATGATTGCAAGACTGCGTGTTTTGTCAATGCCCGTATCATACGCTGTTGAGCGTTCATAACGGTTCCGCATACAAGATGGACGGGTTTCGAATTTGTTCGTGAGTAATATAGCAGAGAAGAGAGCAATGTCGCAATGCGGTGTTGAAAATTTGGAAGCTTATGTCGATTAATTCAGAGAGATTCCCGTGCGGGAACAATCAGCGAGCTGGAGAGTACACATGATGGGGATCATTGAACCAATCGACAGTGCCATTCTTTTCTTGAATCCTGACTCTATGAACAACGGAGAGAAGAAAAAACAAGGAACAAGATCGATTTCCTAGGCCGCTTCCTCTGGCAGCAGACTAGCTGGTGAAGAGGAATTGTGAGGCCTGCGCGACGGCGTCGTCGAGCCACCTGCGGGGCTCGTCCATGAGGTCGGGGCTGAGCCTGACCATGAGGACGCAGAACTCCATCTGGGTGAGCGCGCCGTCGCCGTCGAAGTCGCCCTCGGCGAGCATCCCGCGGAGGTCGTCGTCGGACATGCCGCCGAGGCCCAGCAGCGGCGCGTTGCGGCGGAGGCTGTCGAAGGTGATGAGGCCCGAGGCCGGGTCCATGAGCAGCCGGAACCCGGCCGCCAGCTCCTCCATCAGCCCCTCCTCCCCCAGCCGCTCCGCCATCACCGGCAGGTAGTCCTCGAACCCCACCGCCTGCGACTGCTGCGATTGCTGCTGCTGATGCGCCGCCATTGATGATGGTCGATGTGAGTGGATTGTGTCTCGCTGTGATGGTTTCTTGGTTGCTTGCTCTGCTTGTGGAGGATGATGGATCGCTGCTGGGCTGGTTGGGATGTGGTTGTGGAGAAGAGTGTGATGGGGAGGGAATAAATAGGGGGGAGGAGGACGGAGGGAGGTGGGTTTCAGGGAAGGTGCCGGGGTCACGCGGGACGCGCGGGAGGGGAGAGGGACGGTGGACGGATGGGATGGGATGGGCGTCACGTGTGCGCGGGCGATGTGTGTGGGTGTGGTGCATGGTGGCGATGCTTCCGTTTCCGCGGCTTCGGGTAGGGGAAGACAGGCTGGGGCGTAGGGGTGAGTTGGCCGTGGGCTGGGCGGGGAGGGGCGCGCGCACCTTCCTGGGTGCTCGCTCGCGTCGGCTGGGTCCACGTCGTGTGTGCCGCGTTGGCTTCTCTCCTGCTCCTGGGTTCGCCAGGAGGCTGCCTCTTCTTCGCGGGGAAGTGTTCCGTACCGGATCCATTTACAACATCTTGCAAACAATCTATAGGATCCATTTACTAATCTAAAAAGTGTTGCAAAGTCCTTAAATCCGTTCAGAAATGCGCTCGAAAGATTAGAGGTACCAATAAAAACCTCCCAACTCCTTGTTCCTAAAAAAGAGTGAGTAGTACGGTCTATGATGTGGAACAAGCTTCCACCAAGCATCAAAGGAAATTGAGATAAAAACCCTCAAGAGTCATTAAATGCAAGTAAATTCAACATTAACAAACACCTGATGGGTAGTAAATATCTAGTGAAAGCCTGGAAGGACAACCTCCACAACCCAGCTTCAGTTTACACACACTGCTTAGGCCATAGAAACACTCAAAATCACGTGTATTAGGAAATCACGAAGAGTCATCAGAGGGCATGAAATTTCTATCAACTATATCGATTCTGGAGAATCTTTCAACCATAAATCTACGATTATCAACTTTTATTTTTCTGCTACAATTGTTGATACCGTTCTCAATGATCATGATCCAAGAGTGCCAAAAGCGCTCCTACTGGCCTCATCAGTGAAAGGATGTAATACAAGTAGAAATTATCTTGCTTAATAAAAGAAGTATTCACTAAAGCAATACTAACACCTCCCTATGTTTTCCCTATAGGATACAAATGGTTCTATTTTTGGAAACGGAATAAGAACAATGAGACTTCCTTTGTGTTTCTACATGGTGGAACTGTCATATCATGGAAGTCTTCAAAACAGATTTCGATGACAACATCTACTAATCATTCTTAAACAATTTCATTATTTGAGGAATCTCGTGAATGTGTGTAGCTTTGCATAATGATAAACCACATACAACATTCATGTGAAATTAGTTCTATTGAGTCGCTTATCATTATCTATGAAGATAATGCGGCTTGTGTTGCACAGATGCAAACATGATACATCAAGAGCAACATAACTAAGCATATTTCTCCTAAGTTGTTTTTTCCTCATGAGCTCCAGGAAATAAGTATCTTGCAAGTTAAATCATGCGAAAACCTCCATGATATACTTATCAAGTCTCTACCAATTTCTACATTCCCAAATATGTTCATGAAATTGGTATGCGATAATTTCAGGACTTGTAAGAATCGAAGGGAGTATCTTTTCAAACTATTATTGTTTACGACATCATATTGCACTCTTTCTCTTTGTGAGTTTATGTTTCACGTTCTCAGCAAAGATTTTACTGAAGAATTTTTGGAGGATAATTCTTTTGAGGTGATTATGTCATAATGGATAATCTCCGGGATGATGATCCTACCTGAACAAGCATGTGAAGATTCTACATGGACAAGCGTAAACTAGGAAGAGGGTTAAGATTTAATTAATCATGTTTAATTAACATGGAATCTACCTTTGATGAATCGCTCTGCTGTTGCTCTACAAAGCCACAAACCAACGTATCCCTCTATTTCTTAATCGTTGAATTGGTTCGAACTGTCGCGACCTGCCTCTCAGAACATATATAAGTGTAATCTGTTTGCCTATCAATACATTAGTTTCATTTACTCAAAACAAAACTGATTGAGGAGGGTCAAAGCATTAGACAAAAGGTTTTTGGCAACAGATAATCGCTAATTTTACGCTGTTCGTCAGTAAATTATCAACAAATCCCTGATGTTTAGTGCCCCCGTTGGTCCCTCTGTCTCTGCCACTGGTTATGTCCATTGTATTGCAGTAGAAGTCAAACTGTGTATGCTTGTCCTCGGCGTCTCGCCAAGTCTCAAGTGATTAAACTGCTTACCGTTGGATAGCGAGATGTCAAAGGTCAGCTTTGCCAATTTTGAACCTCGTCAAGACTCAAGACTATGTTATTTCTTAGCCGCCAAGCGAGTGTGTATGTGGTGCGTTTCTCCATTGCGTTTGGTATTTCTCTGGAAATGACACGTATCTCAGCCTCTCACCATCTAGTCCGTTCTCACTATACAGTGGTTATCTTATCCACGAGAAGTTTCCCATCTGATTGTCCACGGCGGTCACCGTGCTGTAAAGCCAAGAAATTCCACCGGCTTCTGCCCAAAGTTTCCATGGAACCTTCGACCGGAACTCAGAAACCGAAGAAACCCACATGCATGGAGCATCCCGGCCGCCACGGCTGGGCCGAACCGCCGGAGGAAACCCTGCTCGGCTTTTGCGCTACAGGCGCAACTCATCGAGCAAAGCCGTGAATTCCTGCTTGGACTTGGGGAGGGAATCTCGGCTCGTCTCTCGTGTACGGCATGCTCGTTACAGTCCTTGGTTCCCGGGTCCGGCCTGGATAGCTTTAGCCTTTCGCTGCTTTTGCATGTGGTTTCCACACGTTTGAGCGCCTGACGACAAGCTCACTCGCACCTGCCCTCTCACCCTCCGTTGTCTCCGCATGCCCACCTCCTTTCACATCTCGTCCCCGGACGCATTTTCCATGTGTGATTTCTCCTTATTCTTCCCCAACTATCATTTCTGTTTAGGCCGTCGCTTTCGCAGCCCTCCTCCCGCTAATGATCAGCACAATGTGTTGGAAGCACGTTGCCATGTTGGCAACTGATTCACCAACAGACAAAAACAGAACAAAAAGTACCCATGTCAAAGCTTCCACACACACACACGCACACGCACACAAAAGCTTCCACATTGGGGAAATTCAGGAAATTCTGTTGGAAGCTCTGGGGAAATTCAGGAAGCTATGTGCAAGCTAGCTCGCGCGTGCATCGAGGACCCGTTTGGGAAGTTCGGGAGTTGTGCTGGGGAAAACAGTTGGGTTTCCGAGAGAATCCGGAGGAAAATACGTGACTTGCGGCGTGGCACATGGCACCCGAAAGGTGTTTTGGTAGTAGCATCCAAGGGAAGTCGGGCAGGTGAAGCTCAGGTGAAACTGCGTCCAGATCAATCATCATCTCGAGAAAGCTCACCTTGGCGTTTTACTCGCAGGCAAAAAGCTTGGTCTCGGCTGGAAATTACATGGGGAAGAGGAGAGGAGAGGAGAATAGCTCGAAATTTCAGGGGAGAGGGAGGGACCATGCTCAACTCAACAAGACCTCAAGTTGCAGGGCCCCCAACGGCATCTTAAAACTTTTCAGGGTTTGTCAACGTCTGCACAAGCACACCATCGTGCTCATCGGCTCCAATCACCGTGTGTGTGAGCACGCCCCACTGTCAGTTCAACTCTGGGGAGAAAAGGAAAGATTCAACATACTCCACACCGGAATAAAACGGATTGGATGCTCAACAACAACTGGATAGCTGCCCCTTTTTTTGATCTCTGTAACATACTCCATACGGCCACGACACATTCGACGGCGTGGTCGATGTGATGGTCGTGTTTTTCAGAGGAGGAGGAATACCTCCGGCCTCTGCATCAAAAAAGATGCATACGGCCCGTGTAGGTGACCTTTTGCGCATAAGATATGTAAGTATGTGTAATACGCACAGTTCAAATGGCGACCGAAGCTTTCCCGCAAAAAAATGAAGAATCACGGTGTGCTGTTATCTACATGGCGTCGGTCGTTGTTCTTCGGAGATAGAACATGGCTGAACTTAAGCTAGCATCTCACTGTCAGTTCAGCTTTGAGGAGAGGAAAAGAAAACAGCATCAACACACACCAGAATGAAAAGGATGGGATGTACAATTCTCCTGTTGATCTCTGTAGCATCAACGATGTACAAGCACAACCGCGACACGTCGAGGGCGTTGCTGACGGTCATGTCGGGAATTCTCCGGTTACATTTTTGCCTCCTAAGGCCAAGGTAGTGGTATGTATGTACGCATGTGTAAATGGTAACTAAGCACGATTGAACTATGCACAATTGGAATGGTGACTGAAGAACCACTCTACTGTTTGTTATCTACATGACGGCGGCGGTCTTGGGGGCCAGAGCCTGGCTGAACCACTCGACGGACGCCTTGGGTATCCTCGTCAGGTTGTTGTTGTAGTCGATGTAGTAGAGCCCGAACCGCACCGTGTACCCCGAGTTCCACTCCCAGTTGTCCAGCAGCGACCACACGAAGTAGCCGAGGATGTTGCACCCTTCCTTCCTGCAGTCACTCATTCAGGTTGCATATCGACTTCTCAAGCACAAAGCTCAATGGGTGATCTTCATAGTGGTAGCGAACTAGCGATGGATCATCTGCGGTGTGTAAATGATATCTCACCTTCTTCGCGATATTAATATATTCCCTTTGTCGAAAAAATGATATCTCACCTTATAGCATCTAGGAGGTTGGACATGTAGTCGTTGTGGTACTGTATCCTCTTATCGTCTTGCAGGACAGTTTCCAACCTTGAAAACCGGCTGTTTGCATCGTCCATGCCTGACAGACATAAGCAGCTTGTTAATTTTCACTCACTGTCTATTTGAGGCCAAAAATCGTATCTTGTCAACTGCCAACAGTACAATCTTCAGCTACCTACCATTCTCAGTAATGAACACAGGTGGATTTCCGTACTTCTCCTTGACATGTTTCATCAGACTGAGCATGCCCCAGGGAACTATGTGCAGCCAACTCGACGCTGCCTGAAAAACATTATGTTAATATGTATTACCAATCAAACATGTGATTAAATAAGATGACAAACAGAGGTTTAGAGAAAAACTGAGGCAATGGAAGAAATAGCTGTGCAAGTATTACCGTTTCTCCTATTCTCTTTCCATGCCTGTAAGCTGCATAGCGCATTTTTGCGAGGATATCAGTCAGACTGAAAATGCATTAGGAGGTCTATAACATCTTCATCTGTCAAGACTGACCAGTTGTGATGACAGCAGCATCGGTTGAAGCATCATTCATGATAAGTTTCCTAACCCGCATCCTGTCGTTCCTAGCATACAATGTCGTGTAGTGGTTTATGCCTACAAAATCTAGCGACCCAGATACTAACTGTGATTCCTGATTTGAAAACCGAGGCAGCCTGTCGCCTACAAGTTTCTGCATAGAAGCAGGGTAGCGGCCAAACATCAACGGATCCAAGAACCTGTAATCAGGTTCACAAAATTTCACAATTAGTACAGAAACAATGGGTGTCTACTGCAACTGCATACGAATTTAACTTGATGTTCGCGCATCAAGTTGGTACTTATCGTCTCACCATCCCAGCTCAAAGTCCATTGCTCGTGCTGCTGCCTCTCTGTCTTCATCGACATCTGACAATGGTTCATACCACTTGGAGTCGAGTGCGATCCCTATGAGGCCTCCTTGTTCCTTCTGCAATTAGTACATAACAGCGTTCATTTCTTTTCTTAAGAAACATTACTTAAGGATGTGTTTGCAATGAAGTACCTTGAAATGTTGCTTGTAAGCATGAAAAACACCAGCATGAGCTAAGAGTACGTTGTGAGCCACAATATATGGTTCAGTTGATGATTTACCATCCTTACAGAACAAATGAGACACAATGGAACACCTCCCAGGTGCTTGGATGCCAAAATCATAGCCATCAATTGCAAAGTTGTGGGGCTCATTAACAGTGATCCAGTGCTTCACTCTATCTCCGAATTCCTTGAAGCAAGTAGAGGCATAGTGAACAAAATCCTCCCTGTGGAATTTAGCTGTCAGGATCAACGAAACCAGTTCTCTTGAAAATAAACAACTTCTGTGCGACATAGATTGTGTAAGAAAGCTTCAACTGAAGGTCATTCAATAGTGTTACATACACGATTTGCGAGTTTAACCAGCCACCATATTTGTCCTCCAGTGCTTGTGGAAGGTCCCAATGGAAGAGTGTTACGTATGGTTGTATACCTGATGCACAGTTACAGAAAAATGGATAATCATAAAAATGGAAGTAGGTAGCAGCTTGCATTGTGCAGACACCCTAATGTCGAAAACAGAGCACCTTTTTCTAATAGAACATCTATGAGGCTGTTATAATAACTCAGCCCTTCCTCATTAGGTTTGCCCGTTCCATCTGGTAAGAAAAAACATCTATACACTTAGCACGGAGAGTTAAGGATATAAATATATCTGAGCAGAATTTACCTCAGACATACTTGGGAAGATGCGTGCCCATGAGATAGAGAACCGGTATGCATCCACGCCAATATCCTTCATCAAGTCCACATCTTCCTGTAAGCCAGGACTGGGGCTTGTCAAGTATAGATAATTTATCGATGTGTCTGGTCTTCTATTTTAATCATAAACCTAGTCCAAGAATAATAACAATTGGACAAATATAAGAAATACGGAACTCTATTTCAGAAAACCTTCTTGCTAATCCAAAATGGCATCTCATATTCAGAATAACCTTAGAAATAGTCTTCCTGCTGTCTTAATTTTTGAAGCACCATGCTAGAAAAGTGGATTTGTAATTTAATACTCCCTCCGTTTCAAATTCATGGTCAAACCTAGATTTTGGGAAGCGCGGGCGCACTACATTGTGGAACGGAGGGACTATAGTAAGCTAGTGTTTCAACTGTCAATATGGAAAGGACAAGATGAAACTAGCAACAAAATGCTAATTGGTTAATACATTGATGCTTAGAAACATCAAGTAAATGTGAAAATGCACAAGCCGTTTCACCTTATCCTAAATTACTAGATGCCGGCAAAATTTTATCAGCTGTCAGGACTCAGGAATGCAGGCATCAAGGGACATTCTTACATGTTCATTAAATAATCGATAATAAGTTTACCATCACTAATGCATCATTGGATCAACAAGAAATTATTGGAAATTATCTAATAAAACTGGATCGACATGATGTTACGAACCCAACATCAATGATCAAGGTAGAGTTCAAATCCCAGCATCATAGATGAATGAACTAAATCATGTAAACGAAAGAGAGATTCATTGGTAAACTTACCTTGTAACGATGGTAGTGATCAACGGCAACATCTGCATTGCTGAAATCTATCACCCGCCCTGCAGAAGAAAAACACGACATTCAGATATAATCTTCAGAGCAGTCAACTTTTTGCAGCAAATCATCATTACTGCACCGGGTCGACTAGCGAGAGTATCCCATATCGTAGGTCCGCGCTGACCCTCATTGACAGCACCCTCATACTGGTAAAATATTGACCAGAAACAACTATCAGACAACTAACCAAAACCACAACGGCTGAAAAGCAGAGACATGGATGATTTTTTCGCAATACTTGACCTGGTAAGCTGAAGAAGCAGTCCCAAAGGTGAAACCAGGGGGGAAGTCGGCTCTCCGTATGGCCTCGGCACAAGCAGCAAAGCTGACAAGGATATGAACCAGAGTCAAGACACCCATGGCTTTTCCTTGGGTTTGAAGCTCTAACTACTCATGTCTCTATTCCATGGATGAGAGTACCAGACAGGATGCTAAGATATATATAAACCTCGGCGAGTTGGTGAGTGTGGGAGGCAACTGAAGGACGAGTTTCACTTGTCTCTGAAGCCCATCAACGTGCGTCTCTGCTAAGTAACTCTTGTGGAGGCCAAATAGGCTGCGATATCTCTGTCAGCCGTACCTTTGATCAGCAAGCGAAGTGAGCCCCTTGACACGTCCTGTTGTGAAGTGGCATGAGTGAAGCAAAGGAAACCTTTGCTTGCGCGCAAGAATCTCAAACTCCAGGATTCATGGATCATGACTGCACGGATAAGTCGCGGCGTATTCGGAATGTACTCCGGTCTGAGAATTGTGCCAAGTTTTTACATAACTACTACCAGCATGGAGGGAAGGGAAGGGAAGGGAACGCCCCATTATTAGCAAGATGGTGCCCTCTTTTTTTCTTTCTAAAGTACCGTCCTGATCCCCTCAAGATATTAAAGATAGTTTATCATTGCCATGGTGCCAAGTGATAGCTACGGCGATTATCGGATAAAATAGACGACCAATTGTTATCCATTTAGTTTGGCAGCGCCGTATGCGAGCCGACTAAACAAGTAGCCACACCATGACCCAAAGTCAGCACCTGTTTCAGGAATGGACGAGGCAGTGAGGCAGGGATCTTGGGAAAGATTGGGCAAATTCTCCTGTACTCGCACAGGCCAAGTCGCACTCACGCTTATCCCGTGCGAAACACAACGGCTTGCTTGCACGGCAGGAACAATTGAGGAAAAACAGTTTAGCATCTTGGATGGTAGTTACACGAAAGGGATAGGATCGATCCGGAGATGGTGATGCGGTGGAGCGAGCGCTTGCCCGAGAAGGCAGTGCGGGTGCGGGTGCGGCGCTCGCGTCGGCTGTGATCCGGCGACAATCAGCACATGTAGCATGCTGTTCATTCATGTACAGTATATCCTATGGTTCGTCGCGAAAATAATGAAGAGAAACGCGGCCGTTGGGGGGACATGGGTGGGCTTGAGAATCTTGGGTGGAAGGCTCGAAGCTGCCGCGGTGACGTCATGATTGGGATTTTTGTTTTTTGTTTTTTTGCGGATAGTCATGATTGGGATTTTGGGGAAGAGAATACCGGAGGTGGCACGTCACCCTCCTCCCCGTAGATTGGGGCCTGGAATCGCAAAGGGGGCGAGGCTGATCCATCCACGTCGCCGCCCACCGCCACCGCCCAAGCAGAAAAATCACCGTGACGCGACTGCTACGCCCCGCGGGAAAAAGGGCACCTTTTTGCCGGCAATCCGTAGAAAAATGGAGGGGAAAGGAGATGGGGAGGGGGTCGGTTTTGCTGCTTGCCTCGGCGGCAACCGTCGCTTGGCTTGCGTGCGTCGGCGGCGGGGCGAGTACGGGGGAAGCAAGCAACCGTCTCGCCGCCTCGCGTGGCGCGTCGCGCCGCGAGGAGGAGGAGGAGGGGAGCCCGCGCGTCCCTCTCGTGACGCCGACGGCTAAGGCAAAATTTCGTGTTTTCGACCCTTTTACGATAATTTAGTCCGATCTGACCCTTATTTAAAATCACTTTGGGATAGGATTTTTTTCCCGGGGAATTTAGGACTTTATTCATGATGCTGGTCATGAGGAAACTAGGAGGGGAAACCATCCAGCAACTCGTGACCCCAATGTGCGTGCATGTTTAGCACAAAGGTGGGCTGGAGTATTAGCGTTTCTAGATATATGTTGAACAATAAAAGACTGGAAAGATGAGGCTAGTCCTTCGATTTCCATAAGAATTGACGCTACCAACGAGCGCGAGAAAGTACGTGAGGTCCAGAGATCGAGCACCTCCTTGCAGTCAACCTCCAGCACCACACGCATGAAACCTCAGAGCTTTGCGAAACGAACACCATCACGCAGGGCCATAGCTTCTGCTACCAATGGGTCTGTAATTCCCGGATAAGGCTTGCTCCATGCTGCGAGGAAGTCGGTGGACGACCGGGCGATGCCCCCCCCCCTCCACCTTTGCTTTCCTCCTGTGACACACCTGCATCGGTGTTGATTTTGATCCAATCATATTCCAGTGGCCTCCAGCCATAACCGGTCTGAACTTTGGTGTGTTCCAACGCGATATCTAACACTGCCAAAGCTTCCTTGATCGATCAAATAAAATGAGCCGGGTCCGATCCTTCCTTGTCATGTGTAATATTGTTTCCGGAGGTCCAGATCGCCCACATCACTGAAATAATATTTGCCCTATCAGCCACTTGGAATCTCTGGTCGCACATGATGTCCTTCGCCCAAGTCTCTGGATGGAGATCGGGGAGTTTCACCTGCAGCCATTCTCGAGCTTCCGTCCAAAACCATTTCGCATGAGAGCATTTTACCAACGCATGCATCAGGTCCTCGTCTGTAGCAAGGCAGACTTTGCATCTCGCCGTAGTGACAATGTGCCTGTACTGTAGTGCTCGCTCCACCGGAAGGATACCCCGTAGAACTCGCCGCCAGAACACACGCACCTTAGGCACCACGTTGAGCTTCCACAACCCTGTCCATAACTGTTTATCAGTCGCTGAAGTACCCATCATCGTCCCTTCCTCTAGAGCGGAATGCTCGTTGCGAGTCATAAGAGCCCGATAAGCAGATTTTACAGTATAGACACCCGTCTTCTCCCACGCCCATGCCCAGAAGTCCTCCCCTCCCCCTTGTCTCAGTGGTATGTTCAATATAGCATCAACATCGGGAGCAATGAAATTATTTCTGACAAGATCCTCTTTCCAAGACCAAGACTCACCATCAATGAGGTTGGACACTCTGTGAAGTGTATCACTTCCAATCTGTGTCGCCGGTTGCATTGAGAGCTTCCCTGGGATCCAACTAGCATTCCATATAGATACGGAAGTGCCGTCCCCAATACGCTTGATGAGGCCTGCGTTGAGTGCCTCCCTTCCCGCCATGATTGCATGCCAGGTAGCCGAAGAGTTTTTCGGTACAGTGGCATGCATAAAATCCGTAGCCGGGAAATACTTCCCCTTCAACACTCGACCACACAGAGAATTCGGATCAGTGGCCAGTCTTCATCCATGCTTGCCAAGCATAGCAAGATTAAACATCTCGAGGTCCCGGAAACCCATGCCTCCATGTATCTTTGGTGATGAGCTACTCCACCAATATTTGTCATTGGATTAGTGGAGTAGCTCATTGGATAGGCGCTCTATGCATTGGGTGGGCGTGGGAGATCCCCTTACACACCTTCTTTGTCAATTTGAAACAGCTCATCGAGAAGGTCGGAATCGCTTGTATGACAGATTTCAGTCGTACCTCCCTAGCAGCACAGGAGACAAGCCTCTCTGTTCGTCCATTTAGCTTACTTCTGATTCTTTCCCCTATGTGATCAAAAGTCCCTCTTGTAATGCAGCCGACTGCTGTCAGGAGACCAAGGTATCTCTCGTTGAAGGCCTCCACCGTAATACCCAGCAGGCTTTTCATAGCATGGTGATCTGTGTCAAGGGTGTTTGGACTGAAGAATATAGAGTTTTTCTCTCTGTTCACACACTGACTAGAACAGTCATCATATATTCTGAGGATGTCATTTAACCGCCTAGCACTTTGCTCTTTTGCCTGCATAAAAATCAGACTATCGTCCGCAAAGAGTAGGTGGTTAATCCATGGTGAGTGCACACTCACCCTAATGCCTTTGTCCACATACGGTCGGCCAAAATTGTTCAGCAAGGTTGTGAAGCCCTCCGCACATAACAAGAATAGATAAGGTGACACATGGCATCCTTGTCGCAACCCCTGGACGAGGAGAAAAACGGCAGCAGTTCCCCATTCACACGTATAGCAAATCTCACCGAAGAAACGCACTTGATGATGAGCCGAATGAGAGAGTTGCTGAAGCCTAGACTTGCCATGATTGTTTCAATATAGTGCCATTCGACCCGGTCATAGGCCTTCATCATGTCTAACTTCACCGCACATACACCGTTCTTTCCTTTCCTCCTCTTTCTCATTGCATGCACACTTTCATAGGCGATGAGAATATTGTCCGTGATTAGGCGTCCTGGAACGAACGCACTTTGCTCTTCGCCTATGATTTCCTCCAGGAAGATCCTCAATCTGTTTGCTATGCACTTAGAAGCTATTTTATATAATGCTGGACAGAGAGAGACCGGTCTATATTGATTGATACGTTGGGGGTGTCTCACCTTGGGAATTAAGGTTATCAAGGTGTCATTCATACCCACTGGTAGTTCGCCCCCATTTAAGAATTCCAACACAGCCAAGACTATATCATCCTTAATCAAACTCCAGTGCCGCTGGAAAACCCCCGGAGCCTTCGATGGCGCCATTTGGAAAAGCGCCACTCGAACCTCCTCTGCAGTATACAGCCTGTCAAAATACTCATTCATATCAGCCGTAACACGTTGCGAAATTAGCTGCATAAGCTCATCCATTGGTCTGTGACCTTGGGATAGGATCCTTTTCTTACTATCGGAGTCTATGGCGGTAGAGTATACTGTTAGATATTGTGTGTGTATATATATATATAT
>CBMN010077122.1:0-13087 GCA_000582825.1 Hordeum pubiflorum | reverse complement strand
CTCTCACCTTTCCATATTTGCTAGCACGCATAACAACCTTCACTTATTTTCAGTACCAGCCTGATCGAAAAACCAAGCTAGAGGGCATATGCATTTTAGTGTTCTTTGGCACCTTGCAAAGTGTCAAATCTCAAACCCACAAAGGTCTCTTTTGGTTGTGACCAAGCCTCATCATCATTTTCAGCACACACACCTGTCAGACCTTGCCCAACAGTCCCACCTATATCATCTGCAGTTCCAGTGCCTTCAAGGGTATGCCCATCTGTGTTCATGACTTCTGCTACAGGAGTGGCAACAGTTTGCATGACAGGGGGATTAGGAGATTCAGCAACAACTTCAACATTATCAGCACCATCTTGAGGGGGGACTGGTTGTGTGCAGTACAATGGATCATCAATCTCCATGGCACCAACAGAAGGCAACTCAGTGTTAACTTCATCTGGCAACTCATTTAGGTCAATCATCTCCAACCTGCACATTATTTTACACACATTTTTTATAACCAAGAAACTGAAACAAGTCAAGCAACAAAGGTAGTGCCAACAAGCAACTAACCAACCAATTGAACCAGGTTGTGTGCAACATATCGTGTTGGGGGTGCAACTACTGAACATCATTTTTTTCTAGACTGCATTTTGATATATGACCCCCTCTTATTTTCACCATTTCTTTTTTTCAAACAGGGGGGTTGTGACGAGGCAACCAAATTGTACTTTCGAAGTAGTGGTGGAAAATAGTGTTATGGGCAAATGTTTTGGGGATGCAAATTGCACCAAAAAACTAAGGAATACAAATTGCAAAAGTCAGACTTGTAGCAACAACAGACACCTTTATATTTCTTTTCTTTTCCATCAGTTGGGTTCCTCCCCATCATATGTTCAATGGATGATGCATTGTTTGCTCTTAAATGGTTTCTACATATGTGATCAAATGGATGATGCATATTTCCCTATCCTTTTTTTCCCGCTCTCTGTTTTTGCTTCTTGAAGAGGGGTAGCGAGGAAAGCAACACTGGATTTGCTTACCCTATGGAAAAACTCACATGCCGCTTTTCTTGCGTGTTACTATTTGTTTTCTAATTTTTTTGCAGGAACCAGGGTATCAAAGTACCCAACGAAAATATACCACACACCAGCAGCTACTCATGAGGTAATTTTCATACCCTACTCCAGCTTGTTTTACTATCTACAAACAATTAGTTTAGAGCCAAGCAGGATCAGTACATGTCAACAATCTTTGCATACATCCTATGTTTCCTTTCAATGCTACCAATTTTGATCTGCTTCAAAACAACAATTGTTGGTTGCTTACAATTTTTCTTACGGGAGGGGAAAACACCAGAGTTGCTATTTTATTATTTTTACACATTTAAATTTCAAGCAACCCTATAACAGCATAGGATTAGCTCCCTGGCAACATTGTTCTTGCTCAAAAACAACCTACAAGTTGCTACAAAAGCACAATAAATCTCTACCACCCCTGGAAGAACATAGGACTTGCTTGTTGGCAATAATTTTGGCTTTTGTTGCTGAAGAACATAGGGGTTGCTCCCTACCAAAACTATTATTGCTCGAAAACATCATACAATTTGCTTCAGATATAATTAGGTGACATACAAAGCAGTTTAACTCAAAAGACAGAAGATTTGCTTGCTAGTAACACTGACTCTGCTTAAATAAAACCTACAAGTTGCTGCTCTCCAAAATTCAAAGGAAAATCTAAGTAAAACAAGAGGGTTTTGTATGATTGTGCAAAGAAATCCAGTAGTTGGCGGATCTTTGTTGGTTCAAATTTTTCTTACAAAACCTGTATAGTTGTTCATCTTCTTTTGCCCCTCACCCTCTAACTTTTGTGTTTCATTTGCAAGAGAGGCGCATCATCAAGTCGAGGCAGAAGATGAGAGAAACAAAGGGAAACATAAAGGCACAGGGACGAATAAGGTGAGAAGGAACGAGGGCAGAACGGGGGGAATCGCACCTTTTTGCTCTTTGATTTTTTTGGGTTGTAGATTTGTAGATCGCTTCCTTCAATTTTCAACCACTAATGGCGCAGCTATTGCTAGGGTCGAAGCAGGGGAAGGGATTGACTGTCGTACTCCTTCCTTGCGCGAGAAGAAGAAGGGAAAGTGGGGAGAGGAGGTAAGGGAGCAATGGGTGCAGAGTGGGCACGTGATCGGGATTTGGTAGGAGAAAAACGTGGGTGCAGAGTGGGCCCGTGATCGGGATTTGGTAGGAGAAAAACGTGGGTGGATGGGGCGGGCGGGCGGTGGGACGCGCCAGACGATGTACCCTCAACTTTCCTATTCGGAAGCGAGGGGACCAAAACTTACCTAAAAGGGGAGGCTACCTCGGACCGCTAGCGGGCAAACGTTTGCCCCCTAGCCGCGTCCTTGATTGTTCTCTTCATGATTCTCGTAAACGATTGGTGGCTTGGGCATTCAGAGGGGAATAGACTTGTTGATAGTTTGATCTAATGCAGTTTTCCCCTTGTACGAGCCATCTCTAAGGTGAACGAGGGTTTCCCCGCCTTCTCTTGGATGTCGATGCTGCTATGCCTCGTCTTTCGTGGTCTTTGGGCCATATTTCTATTGTCTTTTAAATGTTTTGTGAGTATGTTTATGGTTTGTGTCTGCTTTAGGATAAAATAAGGTGTCCCTATTGAGGTGGTGCGTCTAACCTTATCGGAGGGCGTGTGGAGGTGTCTTTGGTGAATCTCGCGGGTTTCATTTGGTGTCTTTGGTGGATTTGCTTGGATCTGGTATTTATTCGTCTGCTTTCGTGTGTCTACATGTTGGATCCTTCCGATACATGCTTATCTTCATCAACAACGGCTGTTGTTATGATGCGCTGGTCCTTTCAGGCTTTAACATGACGACTTTCTCACTGTCTACTACAACAAGCCTTGTCTGGCTTCGGTGTGGAAGGGGCGATTATGATAGTGTGCCTTCAACTTGATCCAATGCTTGTAGTTATCGCTAAGTGGTCTACACATCTGAATGTAATTTCTGTTACTTCTGATGTTCATTGTATTGCGATGATGTTTGATAAATAGATAGGAAGTTTTTAGCTTGATCTAATTCTTTTCTTTTTGACTGTCGGATAGTTTTATCTATGGTGTGGCTAGCTCTTATCTAGATAAGTCTCATCTATACCTACCCCATTTGATTTTAAATGGAATGTTGTATGACTTTTTCTTTTTGTTTTCTTTTTTCTTTTTCGATTAATCGAAGGGTATGGATGTTAGATGAGGCTTCGCTAATTCATTTCATCCGTTTGACCTAATCTGTTTATTTTACCATGACTTTAACAATACTTCCATTGTAAAGAAATATAAGACTTTTTAGATCACAAACGGAGATAGTCCAATGCATGCATGTTCTCGATTTAGGTATAGGATCTAGTTACCCTCCGAGCAAATGTTCTGTGGATTTGGGTATGTTTTCGACGCCCCTTAGGCTCACCGGTTCTCTTCCCGTATACATCCCCTCTTCTCGTCTCCTTTAACCGATGTGTTCTTTTTTGGGGGAAACTTTTTATTTTTAATCATGTTAGTACAACGAACATTAAAAAAATATTGATCGTAGACTACCTAAGGACGACTACAAGTACTGAAGCAAGGGGAAAGCACGCCACCGTCACTAAGACGGACCCAGGTAAGCCCGGCCGATGTTATTGGACACTGGTAAAATCTCTGCTTACATTATATATAACCCATATATTAGCCAACAATACGGGTAAATTTCTAAGGTGGAGACGAGCTAGCCGAGGGAGAAGCAATAGCGAACTAGCATGAGTTGCCCAGCTAGCCGTAGAGGTCCACCTGGCCAACCCGGCTAGCTGCGCGTGAGCTGGCTACCGAACGATTGGATCGATCCAATCTTATGTTTGTCCACGAGAACTATATCTCACTTATAGCGAGATGTATGTTCATCTTTTTTGAACTTTTCATGGCGCGCTAAGTACTGAGCGAGATGTATGCCCACCTCCTCCGAAGATTTTCCATGCACGCTATAGTACTAGGCCGGTCCTTTTTCGTTTGTTCACTTGCTCTTTTATCACTTTGCTTTGTTTTTTTTCGTTTAAGTTTGGTTTTTTATATTCTTCTCTTTTTATTTGTTTCTTTCTTGGTTTTTATCTATTTCCTTTGGTATTTCTTAGGATTTACTTTTACTTTTTTTTTCTTTCCCAGCTTTGTTCTTTTTTTTTTCTTTTTTCTTTGGTTTTTCTGTTTCTTTCCCAGTTTTCATTGTGTTCAAATGTTTTCTTCTTCTTCGTTTTTTAACACATGTCTACTTTTCTTGACATACAATGTACACTTTTTGTATACATAAAAAAATTGTGCATATTTGACATTTTTAAATACATGATTAATATAATTTTATAATATATGCTCTAATGTCTGCCTTTTCCCTACACTTGTACATTTTCCATATACATGTAAACAATATTTTTATACATGTTCATCATAAATTACATGATTAATATTTTAAAATATATTTTTTATGTCTACATTTTTCGTATGCATCAAGAACATTTTTAATACAATTTTAACAGTTTTAAATATATGATAACACTTTTAAATACAATGATTAATATATTTCAAATACATGTTTTGATGTGTGCTTTGTGCCATACACATTGTATATTTTTTATACATCTGAAACATTTATTACATATATGTTTAATATTATTCAAATATATGATTAGCATTTTTCAAACACATGTTTTTGAACCTTGATGTTCAAATATGTGTTAAACATTTTTCAAATACATGTTGAAACAAAAAAAATCAAATGCTATGAACTTTTTTTAAAACTTGCACCAACATTTTATGTGTTAACCATTTTTCAAATATGAGTTGAAACAAAAAAAATCAAATGCTATCAACTTTTTTAAAAAGTTGCACCAACATTTTAGGAATCACTGCTAGGGCCAGTAATATATATGTTACTTTTTCCCATACAACAGGTACATTTTTGTATACATCAGAAATATATATTTTTATACACATTATCACTTTTTTCATATATGTTGTGCGTTGTTTAAAAATTTACGTGGACAACCACTTCCCATTTTTAGAAAAGCAATCCCACATTACATATATTGAAAATATTATAGGAATTTTGTTAAATCTTAAAATTCTCCTATCTGGGTGATTTCTGTTCAGAAAATGTAGAAGTATGTTAAAATGTGAAAACATGATTCTTACAAAAAATGAATTTTTAATTTGAATCTGCATCATTCTGCATTACTATATTCTACACGTAGCCTTTTCTGGGGTTATATTTGGTGTATTGCTTCTTCTTTTTTTTGAGAAAATATTTGGTGTATTGCTTACAAGACTGGGGAGTACTTGTACTATTTTTTCCCGAACTGATGTTTCGAACCTGTAGCCCAGAAAAGGGGAATACATTAGGGCCAGTAGGGCCTCAAATTGCACTGTTGCACGAAGATGCATTTACCGGGTTGCAAGTATTTACTTTGGTAAATCCTACACATGGTAGAAAAATTACCGCTACTACGACCATAGCTGGGCCCTATTACCAGTCAGACAAAATTGGGGCGGACAACATGGCATCAGTTAGCTCCTGCCTCCTATAAGCCAAAAAACAGATCAGGAAATCAAAGACGAAGCTCCACTACCCTTTGGCCTCTACGAGTTAAAACTGAATGTTCAGTGGGTCGGTTCAGTGTGCAGCCATGGCTTCTCCAGAGATAACAGGCATACCAAAGTTCCGATGCTTGCCATCTGCCTTGTTGATGAGCTTAAAACCTTTAGAGGGAAGCTGATTTATGAGAAGAGTCTCCAGTTGGCACGCAACGCTCTTGCCAGGAACCACGATGTATAATATTGTGGCATCCTGCATACCTTCCTTGGATCTATGAGCACCAAGACGGCCCACGAGATCATCCGTCTGCAGGCAGGGTGGAGTCAATATTTCATGCCCTTAGACAAAGAAACAGAAGAATACATGAATGCTTGATTGAGCAAATACCTGTCCAACATAGAGCTTGTTGTCACGTCTGATAATGATATAGATGCTGGACCTGCCAACAGTGGAAGGTGGCGGTTGCTCCCTAGCACCTACAGTTACACAGACCACCTCAACCTGCTCTGAGATGCTTCTCTTGTTGTACAGGTCCAACAGCTTATCCTCGCATATCGCGGTAACAATGCTCTCGACATCCTTTCGCAGCAGTCCAAAAGAACCTGAAGGAGGTTCGAACCCATTTCCCAGGCCATCAGGCCTATCAACCAAGCCGCCATTTACACTAGAGTTGGCAACCGAAGACCCGCGGTGGAGTGTCAATGATGTCTGTTTGTTGTTTCTGCTCATATTCAAATATAGCTCCTCTGCTCTTTTAATTATCAAGTCAGGCATACCTTCCTTCCTGGCTGTTTGAAAAGCAAGGCTTTCTCTACAGATACCATCCATAAGTCTCCATGTTGGTTGAATGTACCCATTGACCACTTCTGTTCCCATTGCTTTGAAATCAGTATTGTTGAGTGATAGTGGCAGGTCAAAAATGCCATGCAAATGGGTCGATACAATGCCTAGACAGCTAGCATCATCCAGTCTTTCAATGATGCTACCAGCTATGCAAGTTCCTTTTGCAGTTTCTGTGCCCCTACATATTTCATCAATGAGAACAAGACTTCTACCAGTAGCTCGACTAACTAAAGATCGTATCTCTGACATTTCAATCTGAAAAGAACATATTATCAGAACAAAGTACTTTCCATGGACGTTAGAAAGATTATTCTATGTATAAATAGTGCCACAGGAAAATAGAATTAATAAATAAACAACAGTATCACATGCACAGTGAACCAAAAACAAATCGTTCTGGTACACTAGTACAACTAAATTAAACCAACTTCAGCATAACATATGTAACATGAACTTATTAGTATCAAAACTAAGTTAAACCAACTTAGCGAACTGTGGTACACCAACTTGGTGAGGATTTGACCGCCCAGACAACTTATCATTACACGTGATTTGAACATGCAGCACAGTTTGTTTGGTTCTTCAAGATATTGTACATTCATACATACAGTTCCTAGCATCTCGACTTTTTCACGTGATATTGAGAAAGCTCGACGCCAAAATATCAACAAACTAACTTTTGTCAGGCTCGACTCCTATGATCCAGAAAATCTGAACATTATATGCAAAGCTACAAATATAGAAGAAGAAAAATATGCAAAGCTACAAATTGGCACCTGAAATGAACTTTTCCCATCAGCTGGACTATCATAGGCCTTCATATGCAGCATGATGGAATCGAAGTGTGGGATGACAGCTGAAGCAGCTGGCACCATCAGGCCACATACTCCAAGCAATGCAGCCGCGCAGACTGATCGCAACATACTGGATTTACCTCCACCATTTGGACCAGTCAGAATAAACAAAGAGCGCATACTGACATCGTTCAGTATTGCATTCCCTTGATTAGTATCAAGCCAGTAAGGAAAGAGCCTTAATAAATCCATTTCGCTTGAGCTTTCTTCAGTACTATAATCCTGCATAAACAATCCACGCTCGAGTAGTCAAGTTTACAAAATTGTAAGAATTAGTAAATACTCCCTCCGTCCCATAATATAAGACGTTATTACATCCAATATACTCATATATTGGATGTAATAACGTCTTAGAGGGAGTATGTTAGTGGTAGAGAGATTGGAACACTTATGTTCATCAGAAAGGAACATTTCATCTGGCAGCTGTGTTGCCTGGTACAGATAACGAATATACACAAAGGATGGTCTTGGTCCAACAAAACTATTTTAAACTCTTCTTGATCAAAACTACAAGACCACAGCACAAATACAAATTAGCAAATCCAGCTCAAGAATATGTTTTCGCACTGAATCAACAAAACCCGCGAGCTAAAGGTTTGGTTCCGATGCACTATTTGAATTTCTGGTGCATGATGCCCTGGACTGTGTTATGAGAGCAGATCAGGTACTCCACATCAAATCGTTTCAAGATTTTGATGCCGGTACTGATTGGTTGACTGAAAACTGCAAATCATGCGGATGGATTCTTTTATAGTACCTCAAATAACACACAGAAGGGAAACTCACCGGATACTAGACCACCAAGTGTCAGTCAGGGCTTCTAAACTCAAACTAGTGCAAATGTTTGATGCTCTCATCATGCACACTTTTCTTATATTGAAACTGCATATTTGCTGTCAAATACTTGTTTTAAACTTTTCTTGAATGGATGTGGACTCCTATATGCAGATGTCCCATAGATACAAGGTACATATGTCTCGCCATCTCCCAAGCCCGGCCCCTCCCACGTCGCCCCCGCGAGACGACGGGGAGGGCGTCCTAGATCCTCCCGCGGGACAGGGCATCGCGGGCGTGCTCCCCCGGGCCGGAGCGTGGTGCGGCGGTGAGCGCGACGGCGTGACGTCGGGCGAGCGCGGTGGCTTCGTGCGGTGGTGGCGGACGCGCTGGCAAGAGCTGCGTGGCGGACATCGATGGGGGCGGGGCATACCTGGGTTGCGACGGCGCGGGTTGGAGGCCGTCGTCCGGCCGGTGGTTCCTACTCGCGAGTGGTCTTCTCTATGGCCGCAGTGGATGAGGACGGCGGTGCGGGCTGGTAGCGCGGGTGGCGGTGTGGCGACCTCCCTTCTCTTGGGTTGGGGGCCGTGGCATGCGGGGCTGGTCGGCTGTGCGCACGACGACGGCTCCCCTGGCCTAGGGTTTGTCCTCGGGCAGGCCGGATTTGGGCCCGAGGAGGATCGGGGTGGTTTCTCCGGGTAGGTGAGGTTTGGGCTCGGCCCGGGATGTACCCGTGAGCGTCGTCCTCGCGGGTGCTGTGTGCTGTGGTGGTGGTCCTGACACTGCTCCTCGTCGTGCCGTGTGGCACCGGTTTATCCGGGTAGGTGAGGTTTGGGATCGGCCCGGGATGTACCCGTGAGCGTCGTCCTCGCGGGTGCGGTGTGCTGCGGTGGTGGTCCTGACACTGCTCCTCGTCGTGTCGTGTGGCACCGGTGATCTCAGAGTTGGCGTCGTGCAAGCTCGGCTTGGCGACGGCCAACGACAGTCCTAGGGTCGTGTCCCTAGGTCCATCGAGACTGGTTGGGGATGCAGGCATCGGCGCCTCCTACGGTTGGAGGTGTTGACCCAGATCCCGGGATTAATGTCGTGCTAGGTGTGAAAGGGCGGCCTTCTACCCTACCTTTCGGGGTTGGTGTGCTGTGTGGTGGATGGGTGGCGGGGTCTTGGGACAGGGATGTCGGGCGACGGCATTGGGCGGCGGTCCCCATGTTTGGCTCTCCAGCGGGCCTCATGGTGGCGGTGGTGGCTTATCCTCTTGGTCGTGTGGGCAGCGAGAGGTCTAGCAGCAGGTGGCTCGGGAACGCCATTGTCGGCGGTGCCCGGATCCAGATCTGGGAGTCGGAGCTCGTCACGTATGTCCTGGGTATAACCGTGTGACATGGGTGAGCTGCCCAGCGAAAGCTCCACGCTTTCGCACCGATGACGGCGACGCCCGCGGGCGCCGCTGTCTTCCTGAAGACGTCGTTGTGGTTCTCTCTGTGTCCGGGCTCCAGGTGAAGATCCTTGTCCAATCCGGACTCGGCAGCGACGACGCTCTGCGCCGTTCTCCCTCCCGAGGGCATTGTCATGGAGCCTAGGTGTGCTAGGGCGTGGCGTGGCGTTGTACTCTGACCTCCCCTTGTTCTTCTTCGGTAGCGTAGTCTCTGCATAGTATCGAGATCCCAGGATCTGCTTTTTAAGAGGGCTACCTCTCCACTTTGTATCGTCCGCCGTGTACTTTGGTTGTTGCTTT
The DNA here is from genome assembly GCA_000582825.1 of Hordeum pubiflorum. NCBI lineage: Eukaryota > Viridiplantae > Streptophyta > Magnoliopsida > Poales > Poaceae > Hordeum > Hordeum pubiflorum. The sequence goes on along the minus strand of CBMN010077122.1, from coordinate 3,276 downwards.
ATCTATAAAGTGGGGCGCGAGCCTGTTTCAAGAGATAACGGCCCTGGGCTTCAATGGGGTTGTGGGCTATCATTCATCCGTTCTCCAATTTTATATGCTATATTTATGCCATATATGCTAACTAGACTACTCAGAGAACAACAGCGATCCAGTGCGTGTCAAAAGAGTATTCCAACTGGGCGCATATACAGAACTGGTGGAGTGGTGGGCAGATAAAGAGGCGTGAGGTTTGCTCCCTGCGTACGCACGGTCCTCGGTGCTTTTGATCATCTGGTGTCTGTGGCAACACCTTAATGGCATTGTCTTCGATGGGCTACTTCCTCGGCGTTTGTGGTCCTTGAGAGAATTAGTGAGGAAGGGCAGAACTGGAAAGCGGCAAGGCTCATCCCGCAGAGATGGACTGGTAGATGGGTGGAGAGGTAGCGAGTAGTCTGTATTAGGGGTGCTGTGGCCTTCAGGCGTTGTAGCGAGTAGCTGGCTCTCAACATTGTATTCTGCCTTCTTGGCCTTTCTTAATCTATGTTTCTGATGCGTCCACCTGGACGTATCCTTGAACAAATATGCATGTGCGGAAAATGAAATATGACTACTTAAATCATAATTATTCCATGGAATGAAGAAAATGTCGTGCAGCACAACTAGGCCAACAAACTGAAGCAACACATGGAGGTTAATTAAATCCAAGCAGAAAAAATGGAATAGAGTCCTAATCCACCTACTTTTGCTTGAGATCATTATCTAGACTCACAATAGAGAGGCGTGATAAAAATAAGTACCTTAGATAAGGGATATATAGCAGGAAGCACCCAGCCTCTTCTTAGACCCTCACTGCTCAAGGTCCCAGAAAATGCATGGCATCAGATCAATGTGCATAGATGGATTGCCAAGACAGAAATATATGAGCATACATATGACATTACGCCTAATAAAATGACTTTGTAAAGAGTGCAAAAGTGTGAAATATTAGGCGATTCAATTCAAATGTCTATAGTCCATATCTGTCAATAGGTTCCAGCAGATATATAAACTGCATAACACACAGAGATGCACACCTAATCTCCAAGTTTCATGTCAGTGGCATAACAACAAGTTAACTACGAAACTGAATTTTGCCTACTACCAGTCACAGAAGACAAAATGCCAGGAATTCATGCAAAATAGCTGACCCGTTTAATCATTATCAAACAGTTGTTTGTACAGACTAACCAGACCAACAGACAGAATAGCAAGAATGGATGAACTCTATCAAATACATGTTATAGGCTTATGCAAAGAGAAAATGCACACAATAGTTCAACACTCAAATGATGCTTCTAAAGGAAGGCCAAAAGTAATCACCTAACATGACCAAAAAGTGCTTTTGTTATGATGAGCAACGTCGAGCAGAAGACAAGGATGTTGATCTTGTCCTGTAATTCGCTTGAAAGACCTCTCAAGAGCTCTAGAACTTTACCTTTTGCATTATCACAAGCTTCATGATACCTGAGAAAAGCAATATTAGCATAGTTTCAGTAAATGTTACGGTGACTGGAGTGCTATAATTAACCGTTCTTGAAGGTACTAAATACGTTGAGAATCTATTTTGAAATTTTTATGAAGAATATATTGTTTCAAATAAAATAAACATTAATGATATATTTCATGAAAAATATAGTAATATCAATGTAGTGTTGCAAATTTTAAAATAGTTTTTGATGCGATGGTAAAACCTAAAATCTATTTGGTTAGAACAGGTTATAAAATGACCATTTTTCAGAGAGTATTAAAACTATCTTATCTCAGAGGATGCTTCTACTATTGTTCAAATAAAGCAGTACAGTTCAATGTAACAGTAGATTAATTGACATATGCAACCTTTTCAGTATATGGTCATGTACATATTTCATTAACATATGTGACCACAGCGAGGTTTCATTTTGCAGTAATGCAGAGACTTCTGATAGTGAGCTAATTGTACAATATTTATGAAAATGGTCAAGGGGGCTGCCAGAGCAGTGAAACATTTATTAAGCGGCATTACAAGGTCAGAAAGTGGCTATCATCCATTAGGTCAGTACCTGGCTAAAGCATTCTCAACTTTGGTTGTAGTAAACCATTCTTCCCCAACTCTTCTACCTTTTGAATCAATCGCAGGCTTTAGTTGTTTTATCTGTTCTTCACCAGGTGTGTTAGCCCACACATTTGGTGTGAATCGCCTCCCTTTAAACCAAACAGCTCCGTGTTCTTTTGCATAAGAGATTTCCCCTTTAGAACTTCCATGCGAGGACATCACGGATTTTACTCTTACAATAATTGGCAGAAAATCTTCAGTGACCTGAGAAGATTGATATGCATTTGTATAAACCAAGTCAAAGATGAGATGGAAAGAAATGTTGAAGACCATAGCTGATGTTTGTGTAAATCTTCAGTGGCCTAGATGTATCATAGTGCTGATGTTTCTGTTAAATGAACTAGCTACCATGCAGATAATTTTAATAAATGTAGACGCCCACAATGGTACTCCCTCCGATCCATATTAATTCTCTTTTGTTTTTGCATGACGCCCAATTTATATATATACAAATGCATTGCTTGAAACATACCGCAGTTGATAATGCCTGAGCAGCCACATCAACATTGCTGAACTCTTCTTCGGCATGGACCCTTTTCACACGCCCCTTCCAAGATGACTCCATATCATTGAAGAACTCCTTGGGAATATATTCAGATGAAGATATTGCCTGGTCACTTTCGCCAGCTAAAGATATCACTTCACCTATACGTTTCGAAATAAATCTACATTCTTTAATCTGCAACAAAATAAAAAGAGATTCCAGATCGATGATAGGGAGAGGGAAATATGGATGACTAGAAATATTAATATGCATGAATATTGCAAATCTGTGGCTCATGAATATCAGACAAGACTTACTAGTATATCAGCATCAACTTTCAAGCCAGTAACCACCGAAGCAGGTTCGAGCAATTTGTTCTGGATAGCTGAAAGCTCAGTGTTTCCATTCATTAACATAATCTCGTCAAGGACATTTTTTATTCTACAAAATTCGATGTGATTAACCTCTTTTGACTCAAGTAGTTTCACAAGCTGCAAAATCAAATTTGCTAGATAAATATAAGGCAAACAAATGAGCTGAAGTACAACATGATAAAGTGAAAAGCTGTCGCAAAGCAAGGCATGGATTAGGATAACACACAAATCGATGAGCACCACCACCAACAACAACAACAAAGCCTTTAGTCCCAAACAAGTTGGGGTAGGCTAGAGGTGAAACCCAT
>CBMN010077106.1:0-25393 GCA_000582825.1 Hordeum pubiflorum | reverse complement strand
AGGAGGGGGGGTGGCGGGAAGTGGCAGCCGGTCTCGCCGACACCTCGGCCCCACCCGCCTTTTCGCTTCAGCCGGCGCGCCCAGGAGACCCCCAGCGCTCTGGGTTCGGTCTGGGTTCGCCGGCCAAAAAAAAGGCTCTAACCGACGAAAATCGGCGTTTTGGGGCCATAGCTGGAGATTTTTTCGCCGGACCACGATAAAAAAAGGGGCCTGGGGGGTCTTTGGGGCGCGGCTGCAGATGCTCTGAGCGAGCAATAATTCGCAGCGGCACACAGGAGCGGCAGTAATGGCCGCGTGGTGAGCGCCAGTAGCAGGCAGGCAGGCAGGCAGGCAGGGGAGCAGCGCCACTGCACTGGACACTGGTGACGCTTCGAGCCCGCACCCTTCCCTCCTCCCTTCCCTTGCCCCCTCCCTCCCTTCACCTCCCAATCTCATTGACCGGCGGCGGTGCGCGGCCCCGGTTGTCTTCTCCGGCGTCAGGTGCCCGTGATCTGGTAACTCATTTCCCGTGGTGATTTTCGACTTCTCTGGTCCTCTTCTCTGAGATTGCGTTGCTTGCGCTCGTGCTGACGAAAATTTGTTCTGGGACTTGAGGTTGTCGCAGTGGCGGCGAGGGTGCAGGAGGTGACGCGGCGGCGCGATGAGGTGGCTCAAGTCCTTGGTTGGGCTGAGGAAGGTGGAGAGGCAGCAGCAGCAGCACCGCCGCAAGGAGGATGGTGACGCCGGCCGAACAGTACGGGGCTCTACCTCTACCTACCTACGACTCCGCCTCTCTGTTTTTGTTCTGGCCTCTGGGTTCCTTAATTCCTTTTGGTCTGCTTATTATTTTGCTTGGATGTGGAAGGATCATAACAATATTTTGCCCAGTGCTTCCAGAGAATTTATTCTTGCCATACAGCAAAACTAATCTAGGTAGCAGCTGGTGCTTCTGTATGCAATGCTTTTGCAAGTTCTGCTACTTGTTGGCTTGTTGCAGATCTGGGTGATATTATTTGAGTGATTCTATATATGGCTCTGCGCCACTAATTTTGAGGACTGCAATTAGTAAAAAAAAACTTAACTAATATGGTGCTATACAAGTACTACATGAACTACTAGTATAAAATTGCAACATGAATGGATTTTAGTATTGTATCGTTACAGGCTTACAGCGTCCAAGATGATAGATACACTCATGAGGAGACCGTGTTTCTGCTGCCACATACTGTATTTTGTTTTGGAATAGAGTGCTGCCACATGTTTATGTGCTGATGATGTGGTATGAGAATCTCCTTCTTTGCTTACACATTCTGAATTTGGGAAATTGCAGAAAAGGGACGCCGTCGATCCGTTCCAGGACCAGCACACCCAGGATCACGGTAGCCTTGCCAGACCAGAAGAGATCCCCGATGGAAATGTTCCGTCAGAAGACGATTGCAGCACACCTTCATGCTCAGGACCTGGTTTCAGCACACTTAGCGCGCCACTGCCTCAAACCGAAGAGGAACTCAAAGAGATCTGGGCTGCCACAATTATTCAGACTGCGTATAGAGCCCTACTGGTACCACATTTTCCCCTGTCGACATAGCTGTTGGTTCGGTGTGTTATACTGTGTATTCAAAATACTAAAGCTCCAGTCTCCAAAATACTATAAGCTCATGTCTCCAAGCAAACCTTCACCTGCATCTGCATGTGTAGGGTAGGGTTATATAGGAGGGCTCCATCTGTTGTATATTGTATATTTAAAACAGGACTTTGTGCAGTCACTATGGTGTGCTGCACTTACTTGTCTTGCCTTGTAAATTTCACATGGTTTTGAATCCCAACAAGTATAACGTACACAGTGATGAGCATTATGTGATGAGTATGCAGTAGAAGTAAGAAAACCTACAGCTAAATCATCCTGATGCATGGTCCCTGAAGTTTGCATATTTTACTTATAGTTGGTAAACAAAATCAGTTCGTCTTAACTGGTGTAAAAGTAAAACTTATAATTTGTGGAAATGTTATATGTATAGGTCTATGTGATCCACATTGGTACTGTGCAACAATGTTTAACGAACCGTATGTTCATATTTCATATGGCTGGCAAGTTGAAGTATTAGTCCAAACTCCAAAGCATAATATCCTACCGACAAGTTTATCTTGTAAACAAATAAAGAATGAAAGTGAGGAATCTGCCAAGATTTCTGTAAATGTCTATTTCCTTATAGGGCACTAAGTTTAACTTCATTCCTCTTCAGGCTAGGAGAGCCCGGCGAGCTTTAAAGGGACTGGTTAGGCTTCAGGCCCTTGTAAGAGGTCATATAGTTAGAAAGCAAGCTGCTATAACACTCCGGTGTATGCAAGCTTTGGTCAGGGTACAAGCCCGTGTTAGAGCAAGGCGAGTTCGCGTGGCCTTGGAAAATCAGATGGATGACCAACAAAATAATGAAGAAGAGCAAACAGATGAGGCACATGTTCGAGAAATTGAGGTAAGCTGCACATCAGTTTGCAGGATTTTTGGTTATAATCTTTCTGTATTAATATTTTCGTTATGCTGCTTGCCTTGTCGGCATCCGTTCATAACTCGTCAGTGCTTCCTTTAGTGTTTCTAACAGGAGATAAATGGTAGTGCAGGTGGAGTTATTTGTCTTAGGTAGTTAACTTCCATTACCACCTTATTTCAAATGCAGGATGGGTGGTGCGATAGTATAGGGTCTGTGGAAGACATCCAAGCAAAACTGTTGAAGAGGCAGGAAGCAGCAGCCAAGCGTGAACGAGCCATGGCCTATGCCCTTTCTCACCAGGTAACTTTATCATATGTTTTACACGAGGACATTACTCGATTGGTGTACCTGTAAGTGTTAACAACGTGATGCTTGAACTGTGGGCTAGCGAATGCTATATAGTGCACCAAACATGTTTCTCTGAACCTAACTATAACTTCTGGATAGCTAAGGTAATAAATATATGGGGAGCCTCACGCCTGCTGTTTTGGTGTAATTGGCTGCACCACACCCTACCATGTTTGCTGTTGCTGCACTCCAACTTCCAAGTGTTGTTTTCATGAATAACATTGAAGTTAACCTTCCCTCCAAGTTAGCTACAAAATTTTGCCCTTCATGTTTTCGTTGCTATTCTGCTCCTCTTGCGTAGCTAATATGATTCCACTACTTGGAAAGAAAAAGTAAGTCGTCAGTGCTTCCTTTAGTGTTCCATCTGAAGTTTCTTCTCTCCTTTTGCAGTGGCAAGCAGGTTCAAGGCAACAAGCAGCCATTACAGCTTCTGAACTAGACAGGAACAACTGGAGCTGGAATTGGCTGGAGAGATGGATGGCTGTCCGCCCGTGGGAGAGTCGGTTCCTGGGCATGTACACGGCAGATGGAATTGCCATTGATACTGGAGTGCAGCACGCCGAGGGAAATGCAACCAAGGCCCCATACAGGAAACCTGTGAAGAAGCAGGTTTCAGCTCTTCATTCAAATGTGTTGAACCAGAAGGCCCGCCCATCGAACTCGGAGGGTGGTGGCTCCTTGTCGAACCCGTCTGCCGGTTTGGCGTTGGCTAAACCAAAACGGAAGTTGCCATCTAAAGAAGGTTCTGATGAAGTCTCGTCTCGTCCTTCGGGACTTGGTGCCCGAAGTAGTAGTAATCCTAAGGAGAGGCCTGTGCAGTTACAGCCTCGGGCCAACAAGAGGTTCTCCTTGCCTGGCACTGGTAAGTCCAAACCTTGCATCTGTTACATCTAGTGATGCAAAGATTTCCTGCTGGTTTTCAGTAACTTCTCTTCTTCGAAAAAGGCATCATTTTTTTTTATGAATGTCCTTGTCTAGCACAATTTTTTCTCATGTGTGTGCACTATAACTACTCAGCATTTCAGAAGTAATCTCCATACTACAAGCTGTTTGTTTCCTTTTTCCCTGAAAAAAATAAAAGCGGTTTGTTTCCTGTTCCAACTTGAACCTCGGTTTATACGGTTGCATAAAGCTTCCAGATAGACTCACTTGCTACTGAAAATGTGCAGGCACAGAAGCTGGCAAACGCCAGGTGAATAAATCAGCGGTGAACCGATCCCCAAAGGCTACCGAAGACTCCCCAGCGCTGGAAGGAAAGCATCGTCGTGCCGGTTCCGTCGATCTGTTGCTCAAGAGAGTTGAGCTGCAGGCCTGACAAGCCATCCGAAGCCCATCTATTGCCGTCAAGGTTCGAAGCCAGCAAGCTGCCGGCCATGGCTGCACTGTGGCACTCTGATACATTGTCGGCCTTAGACTCGGAAGGTCCATTGGAGCATTGTGTATTTATTTCTTGGCCATATAGGTATGCAGTCAAATCCTCATCTCATGGGATGAGATTTTTTAGCTAGTGCTTGGATATGTATGTGCTGGTCAGCTGGTGCCTCTAGTACTGTGGTACTGCTGTGTTTGTAGCTAAGAGCAAGTATGGACTCACATTTTCTGAAACTATTTTTTACAATAATCTGAAACTTTAAGTTTTAAAGGGTAAACACTGTGTTTTTCTTTTTCACTGGTGTGTGCTCTGTAGTCTGTACCTTGCTGAGTTTTTTTTTTCTGAGATAACCTTGCTGAGGTGCTGGGCCATGGTGTCCGAAGGCCAAGCTTATCAGACTGGATTTGTTCATTATACGGCCCATGAGACCAAATGGGCTTCGGCCCAGCAAGAAAGCCAGCTCATTGTGCCCTTTATTCCTTGCCCCGACGCGACGCGTTTCGTTTCCTTGGCGTGAACCGTAGCGAAACCGTCATCCATCGACGACTTCCGTCGCGCCCGAGGCAGCAGCGAGGCGCCCAAAACAACTGTCTCCATGGCGGCAACGACGACGGCGACGTCGAGGTGGGCGCCGGCCGTCCTCGTGCTACTCCTCGCGGCGGCGTCCGGGGCCTTCGCCAGGGGCGACGGCAACGGGGTGTACGAGCCGTGCGCGGACGCGACGGTGAGCCGCGGCGACGGGTTCACCTTCGGGGTGGCCTTCGCGGGGCGCGACGCCTTCTTCTCCGGCGGCGTGCAGCTCTCCCCCTGCGACGGCCGCCTCACCCTTCAGAACACCGGCAAGCTCGCGCTCTTCCGCCCCACCGTCGACGAGATTTCGCTCCTCACCGTCAACGCCTCCGGCGCCGGCGACCTGGTGAGTCGTCGCCCCCTGCCGTGCCACGGCTCCTCAGGCCTTTCCTCCGGATTTTTCTGCTCGATCGATCGAAGCTTTTTGTGCGAGGAATATATTCCGTGGGATGAACCCTAATCGATTTCGCATTTGCACCCCAGGGGAACCAGTGGTTTGGCACAAAGAATTGTCTTCTAGCTCCTTTTTTTCTTCTTCTATAAATACTAGTAAATAAATCATAGTGCTTTGCGAGCAAGAATTTAGGATGACCATCAATCATGCAGTACAAGTACAACCTCCTTGCCCTTTGTCGATTACTCTGCTGTGTGAGAGATGAAGAAAATCAAATTGTTTGGAGAAATCTCATCAATCCATTGATGATGATCGCCTCCTGCTTGAGGAGGTTTAAGCCAAGAAAAAGGGGGAGCTGGGCAGTGTCCCACAAGCAACACGTCGAGACAACCGCCAGCTACGTTTTTGGGCTCATTGGAGGAGCCGAGGAGGGTAGATCCGTTGATGGCGCTCTGTGGCCCAACCTAAGTGCCGGGTTGTATTACTCGGTCGGTGCAATCTCGTCTCGGGATTTAGTGAATGTGCTGTCCCCTCACATTTGGAAACATTTCCCCTTCAACTAATTGATTGGGCTCAGCCGTTTGTTTTTATTTTTGTTAATAATGGCCGATTATCATGATGAGGACCCTCATTTATTTCTCTTCTACCTGATTCATTCTGTTTTTCTTCTTCTTGCAAATATGGGTCAAGGCTCAAGATGCTGGCATAAGAACGATTTCAGAAACACTGAAAACTTCAGCACACTGTAATTAATTGCTGATCGACCTGCAGTAGATACAATCTGCTGAATTGATCTAGTATCCGTGATAGTACTTGCATAGTTCAATCATGATAAAATTGATGCTTTTTTGTAAATAAGATATTTGCACTTATCATTAGTTCTAATCTGCCGTTCTATCACTCTGTTCCAGACGTCTGCTGGTGGATACATGGTAGCATTTGCAGGGAGGAAATTCGCAGCAAGGTCGCCGCCCGTGTTCGTCGGCAACAGCTCGTACACGGTCACCGGCTTCACCCTGGTGCGCCCATAAACCATAACCTGGAGGATACTTGATCTTGTGTGACGATCATTTGCTCTGCTGACGCGCTCTGTTTCCCAGGTCTTCGAGTTCCACAAGGGCACGCTCCAGAACCTCTTCTGGAAGGCGGACGGCTGCTCGTCGTGCTCCGGGCAGGCCAACTTCGGGTGCGTCGAAAACAGCTGCGCGATCAAGACGTCGAGCTGCAGGGGCACCGGCGGGCAGGTGGACTGCAGCCCCGGGATCCAGCTCGCCTTCTCCGGCACCGACAAGCACGAGGCGGTGCTCAACTCGTGGTACGAGGTGTCCAAGCTGAAGCAGTACTCACTCTTCGGCCTCTTCTCCGGCCTCAAGGACTCCCTCGCGGGCCAGTTCAGCAACTTGTTCTAGCTAGGCGTGTCGTTGCATCATACCGCGTCGTCGCCCGTGCACTGTCTGTCTGTTCATGCGGTCGTGGGGTATACTGTCACCCGTGCCGTGTAACCAAATGCTTTGCTTTGTAGTATATCGATTGTCAGCTGCTATGTGCACTCGTTGATTGTTAGGTATAGTCGTGTAGAGACAATGTAAGCTACGAAGCTGGTGTATTTTGGTAATGTAAAGAGAAGGAATTTGTGTGATTTTGTGGTGGTGTGGACGAGAAAAAAGCAGTTTGAAACTGTTTATGCAACTGTTGGAGAAAAGTGGGATGTCGGGTGAGCTAAAATGTGTTACTTTCGGCTGTTGTATGCGGTACATTTGTAAAAGGAGAGGGTTCGTTTGCAATTGCAACGCGCGTCCGTCTGATCCGGCCAGCGCCGGCGCGCACGGTGGCCTGAGTCGAGAATGACGAGCGCTTGCGGGCCTGCTCTGTTGCTCACGGAACAGAACATACGGTTCGCCGGCCACTCGTGCCTAATTGCCGGGTGGGTATGTAGGGTATGTTGGTTGGTTGGTTGGGTACCTCGCACCAGTGGCGCTTGCTCCTCTTCGTGAGCAATTAGGCGCTTGCTCCTCTTCTTGTACGCTTGACGCAGCCCTTCCATGCGATCAGCAGACCCAGCACCTCCATCTCCATGCAAACAAGAAAAGAAACAGACCGAGCAGCTGTGGAGTATGCATGTGGCCAACTTTTCTTTTCATTTCATTTCGTAATGCGTGCGTGACTCAGCCCATTTGGACGAGAGAGGATGCTAGTCAAGCTGGACACGTGCTCTTCTGCTTGCCTAGACGATTGATCGGGTCAAACACGACCAACCCGTATATGACTACGATGGATGATGTTGATGATGGTCTTCGGAGAGACAGACGGCCACGGGATTTACCGCCACCCGACCCAAGCCAATCACTTCACGTAGAATTTGCGCCACATCCTGCGATTTTCACTCGTACTAAATTTTACCCGGGACGAGCTGGTTTGTCCGGCGCGGCGCGGTGCGCTGCAAACATGGAATCCCTTGCACACGCGTGTCTTGTGAACTTTGTACAGCTAGCCAAGCCGTCCCTAACAAATTTCCTTGCGCATCCGTCCGTTGATAGAAGGACCAATCCATAAACTTTGCATCTAATTATAGCCGCATATATTCTAACAACAATTCAAATCAACCGGACGAAATTCATGCAAACACGACCGGATTAAACATAACGAATTCATACAAACCGGACGAAAACATTTACATTTTAAACATATTTTAACTAAAAAGGTAAAACTATGTCCACGTACGGGCGCGCGGAGCTCTACTCCCATTACACGGATACAACGGCACGCCGCAGAGGATCTATTTGTCTTCCCCATGTCTCGCAGTCCGCTCACCAGACTGCCGGGAGCCCTGATGTATATTCCTCCCCCTCTCTCTATCTTCGGTTACGCCGACCGCCAGAATGTCAAAGAGGGTGTTTCAAGCTGAGTGGAAGGGTTGCTTCCACTTTCGTGAAGCACGGATCTGTGCTTGTCTTTGGGGTGGGGAACGACGGTGACCGGCGAGAGAGGACGAGACACCGACTGTGGACGCCGGTGACTCGCCTGCGGTGGCCATCTTGGAACCAAAGCAACGGTGGCCACCTGTGGTCTACTTCTCCTCGATGATAGGACGAGTGCGGACGTGCGGGCCGCCACCTCGTCGATGTACATGCAACCGACTTTTTTCTCTGCCTGCATAGCGTGGACATGCTGCCGTCAATGGTGGATGGCGCAGTCGCAGGCGCTGGAGGCGTGGTCGTAGACACGGGAGGCGTGCCGGCGTGGAGCAACTCGCCACTCCTCATCGAACTGGCCTGGAGCGGCGAATTGCTGAACCACGCGCCGGCTTGGGACGACAAATGGCTCCGTCAAGCTCGTCGGGGGAGGTGGAGCAGCGAGCTGCCTCGCTCGTGCTCGTATCCGGCGGGCTCGGTGGGCCACCCAACCGACTTGTATGTCGAATAATTGCTCTATAGAAGCCATTGGAAGAGTGAAGAAAATGATGAAGGACAAGATGGAGGAGCGGCGGAGGGGTGCGATTCTTTCCCGACGTATCGCCTCGTTTAAATAGAGGGTGGACGAGAGGAGCTCGGTCAGATTAATGCCGGCCCGTGTGAACGGAGTAAATTTCTCGTCTTCCACACAGGTTTAATAAAGACGTTTGTATGCGGCAAGGAGGCGTGTTTAGACTAACGTGCAATGAGTGGCGTCCTCGGCCGACGCGCCGCTTCAGTGGCGGAGGCAATGAGAGGTAGCATCCGCCCTGAACTGCCTTCAATGGGGAGCGCCCCACTGTACAATGGTATGAATGCGGGTAGCTGGCGTCGGACGGAAAGCGCGCGCGCGAAAGGGGCGAGGATTTTTGGTGGGCGACAGATCAGAAGCGGGCTTGGAATCGGTTCGGACTTTCGCAAACCTCCCCACATTTGTCTCTGGTTTGCAAGAGAAATCGTGTCCGAACCGCGCTGCGAACCGATACAGAATTGTGTTGGATGGCTTCCATGGTTCGGACAACGCAGTCCAGACGGTTGCGCGGAAGGTTTGTGGGTCCACCTTGCAGATGCCCTAAGTTACGTGCCGCATTGACACGGTTACAGTGAAAATGAAAAAAAAATGACCCTTTTTTCGAAACTTCAACACAAAATGACCCCAATCTGAAAACATTTAAAAAAATGGCCATTTTGCATGACGTCCGGGCTAGGGCGTCATGCCAGGGCATCATGCAAGATGTAGCTACCATTACGCCCATGCTCTTAGGATGACGTCCCGGCCCGGCGTCACGTAAAAGAGGGTGTTCGTTTTATGTTTAAGTTTCAAAAAAGGACCGGTTTTGTTCATTTTTACGCGGTTATATTAGGCTGGAGATTTCCAATTTGCAGACACGTATGGCCGACGCGCGCACGCCACCGCGTGCTCCAAGAGCCGTACCTGGACGCCAAGCCATCGGATCGGGAGTATTACTATTCCACTTGCGGCATAGCGAAGGGTCTGGGTCGCCTCGCCGTCCCCTTCCTCCCACCTTCCCCTCGCAGTCGCACGAGACGAGACGGCGGACCCCTTCAACCCCAACTCCGCGTCCCCGCCCCGATCCCACTTGCTCCGCTCGCCACAACGCCGGTTAAGTAACTAACCTCTTCTCCCTCCCCTGTCCACTCCGCTTCCCCCCATCCAAGAAACCGCGCGCGCCAGAGAAGCTCCACCCATCCAGGAGAGTCGACAAGCCGGCGTGGTGATCAAGGACATCGATCGATCCTTGCTTGCCTGAGCCGGCGGCAGCCATGAACAACCTCTTCTCGAGCTCGTGGAAGCGCGCGGGCGCGGGGGCCGACGGGGACCTCGAGTCCGGCGGCGGCGGCGGCGTGGAGATGACGGCGCCGCCGGGCGCCGCGGCGGGGGCGAGCCTGGACCGCTTCTTCGAGGACGTGGAGTCGATCAAGGACGACCTGCGGGAGCTGGAGCGGATCCAGCGCTCCCTCCACGACGGCAACGAGTCGGGCAAGTCGCTCCACGACGCGTCCGCCGTGCGCGCGCTCCGCTCCCGCATGGACGCCGACGTCGCCGCTGCCATCAAGAAGGCCAAGGTGGTGAAGCTGCGGCTCGAGTCGCTCGACCGCGCCAACGCCGCCAACCGCTCCGTGGCCGGGTGCGGGCCGGGGTCGTCGACGGACCGCACCCGCACCTCCGTCGTGGCCGGGCTGCGCAAGAAGCTGCGGGACGCCATGGAGTCCTTCTCCTCCCTCCGCTCCCGCATCACCTCCGAGTACCGGGACACCGTCGCGCGGCGCTACTTCACGGTGACGGGGGCGCAGCCCGACGAGGCGACGCTGGACACGCTGGCGGAGACGGGCGAGGGGGAGCGGTTCCTGCAGCGGGCCATCGCGGAGCAGCAGGGGAGAGGGGAGGTGCTGGGCGTGGTGGCGGAGATCCAGGAGCGGCACGGCGCCGTGGCGGACCTGGAGCGGAGCCTGCTGGAGCTGCAGCAGGTGTTCAACGACATGGCCGTGCTGGTGGCGGCGCAGGGGGAGCAGCTGGACGACATCGAGGGCCACGTCGGGCGGGCGCGGTCGTTCGTCGACCGCGGGCGCGAGCAGCTGCAGGTGGCCCGCAAGCACCAGAAGAGCTCCCGCAAGTGGACCTTCATCGGCATCGGCATCCTGCTCGTCGTCATCCTCATCATCGTCCTCTCCATCGTGCTCAAGAACAGGGGCGGCGGCGGCGGCAGCAGCAACAACACCGGCCAGGCGTAGTGATGGTGGTGGTAGCGGCAGCAGCCTGTGGATCTGCCCGTGATGATGATGATGATCCTGGCTGCTGTGTTGTTTCTTGTGGAATTTTTTGCGATTGTAATTACTCCATCCATGTGGTTCGTTGAGCCACTCGATTATATTATATGACTATATACTTTTCGGTGATTTTCTTTAGTAATTAATTATGCAGTTAGATTAAGTTTGGGTTGGAGTGTGGAGCCAAAGCTTGTGTGACAGGTGAGCCAACTTTGACTTGGTCAGAATCCATGTGCCGGCGCGGCTGACCGGCGAGGCAGTCGAGAGAGAAGAAGAGAAGATTGAGGTCCCAAGGCCCAACGACCTCCAGGCCCAGATGCGAGGTACCGCTCGTTGGTTGGAGTAATCTACGGCAGGTCTACATCTACATGATGGTCGTTAAATCTCGAGCTGCCTGCTCGACAACCATGGTGCTGGTGGGAATATTTTCGTCTTCTCGAAAGGCAGACCTTTCGTGTCATTTCGATGCAGTTACCACCAATTCTGCTCATTTGAGTTGGATGCAGTTAGCTGAACCACCGCTGAGAAGTGCACCAAGTACGATGCAGCGAGAAATGGAGCTTAATGTAGGGACAATATCATATGGAAACCAGCATTGGAAGAAAACCGATGAAAACCATACGAAAATGATGTTTTGAAGTGGCGAAAAAATCTCAAAGAAGCACAGGATGGTAAAATTCATGTTTCAAACACATTACAGAATGTGAGCTATGAAAAAAAAAAATGAACATTGAATAGTGCCAAACAGTAACGTCACTATTTAATTTATTGCTGAATTTATCTTTTTCACAGCTCGCATCCCGTAATCGTAACGTGTTTGAAATTTCACCTGAGGGAAAGCTTATGCATATGGGGGAGGCCCTCCAGGCTGAGGCGTGTGCCATGATGAACGCTGTCCAACTGGCTGAAACACGCGGAATGGGGAATGTGATCTTTGAAACGGACTCGACGGGGTTGGCTCAAGCTCTAAACTCTGCGATGTTCGACCGCTCTCCGCTAGGAGTGGTGTTCCGTGAGATAAAGTATCTCCTGCAGATGGGTTGGTCTAATTGGAGTGTTGTCCATGCGCTTCGGTCTTGTAATGTCCCAGCCCATGAGTTGGCTGCGTTGGGCAAGAGTGGGGTCTGTGGGGAACAGCGTATGTGGCTGTGTGATCTCCCCACCAATGTAACTGATGTTGTGGCCGCTGTGATCTATGGAATGCTAGGTGTTCCGTTTAAAAAAAAAACAAAAAAAAAACATCATCCTTCTAACATTCACCATTTTTTCAGATTTCTTTAAAACTTATAAACATGGTTTCCACGAAGTTTTATTTGAATGTTGGTTTTTATATGATATTCTCCCGATAATGTTGGAGTATATGCGTCTATTCTTTTCTACCAGGGAACACACACGTGTCAGGAGTTTCCATTCCCTCGTTTTTTCAGGGTCGACACAGATCATCTTGCGACTTGGAAAACATTTAATAAAGGTAAGGCAATGAATATGATATTATACTGGAATCGTCCCTTAATATGCATAGCAAAATTGCGATTATGATTACACCAAGTCAAAGTGTCACTGCCCCAAGTATCTCACGGCTGCCAAAAACACACGGCGATATCCCATACACAAAATATTACCCAGGCAGACAGGAACTCAATGAACCTACTAATAAAAAGAAATCATAATATGGTAATGAATGGCATAAACACTGGCCAGCAACGATTGTCGCCCATACAACGACAGTGTTCAAGAAAATTTCCCTACCTTCCTCGCAAAAAGGATACAGAGAAGGATATACAAGAACAGCATAACTACAACTCGGTAAATGTATCACTGGCACCCCAATTTCGTTGACAACAATGGTATACATCTTCTAATCACCTGAACCGTCCTCAAAAAGGCTCGTATAAATGCATCAGTATTGAAGCTGATAACAAAAGAATCCATGTATATGGGTGTCCTATATCCAATCTGGGAACTTACAGGGTACATCTTCACTTTACCTGTCCGTTAGCTTGGGCTGGTGATATCGTACATCTTCACTTGGC
The DNA here is from genome assembly GCA_000582825.1 of Hordeum pubiflorum. NCBI lineage: Eukaryota > Viridiplantae > Streptophyta > Magnoliopsida > Poales > Poaceae > Hordeum > Hordeum pubiflorum. The sequence continues at coordinate 12,467 of CBMN010077106.1, read as the reverse complement.
CGCCAAAGGACGGGCTTCTGCAGTGAACTACATGCAAGTTTTTCTGTGCTGAGCTTCATCAGAGGCATCTTTATCACCAATGTAGTTCATCAGGCGCCTTGAAGAACATTAACATAGAAAGGATACCCTTGGCCACCACCTGATGTCACATTTTCATCCACATGCCCACTCTCAGATGAATGCACTTTCCAGTGCAGCTCATAAGTTGAAAAATCATACGTTCCAGGTGCAAATATGCACACTTTCAGGGGAATCTTAGCAGAACTGTAAGGTTTTAGATCAACTTGAGCGGAACTCAATGAACACCAAACAAACGGTGAAATGCTTTCTGATGATTGTTTCTGAGAATGTGTCCCCTTCGTGCTTGCGATGGCTTTTATGTCATTTTCCAGAGATACGTCATACCATCCACCCTGACCACTGGCAGATTCATGTGAAGGGGCAGTCTGGCTTTTCTCTGCCATACAGTCAGATGTAACCACTCTCACGGTAGTGTTATGTTCTGAAGAATTGTGAATCACCAGTTGGATGTTAGCCTCACAGCATGACTTCGAGAAATCATGAGTAATTGTTCGAGGTCCTTCCATAAGCCACCAAACAGGATTCTGGCTGAGAGCACTGCAAAAGCAGATCAATATCAGCATATATGTTCAGGACCATCAAAAGCAACAAAGTTGTTACACTGTCAGAAGGTTCTAGCACTTGCCTGCAGTGGCAAGTATGATGAGAGAGCAGTTGTTCTGACTTGGAAGAGTTAACAGCTACTGCCTTTGAGATCAGAATAAAATCAAGTAGACCACGTGGCACCTGAGATGAAGTCAATACATAGGTAAGCATTTGATTAACTAATGCTAAAATTTAAATATGCATACAGGAAACCAGCCACTGGCCCCATTTTGATCCAAGCATTGTTGTGTCGAGGGTAAAGTAAGGGAAAAAAACACTACCCAGCTGGATAGCACTGGGAAACAGCAAGAAAACAGTACCACTAAGTGGTCTAGAATGGTATTACAACCTCAGGCAGCACTCACCTTAGCTAACTTCCCTTGTTGGTGTCTTTCTTGATAGTGGAAATCAGTGATAGGAGTCCGAGAAACATCAAATACGTCAGTACTACCCCCAGGAGATAAAACTATATCACTTCCACAGGAACCGTCTGCCGTCTCAATACATGAACTTGTACTTAAATCCTGGAAATAAATAATGCATGGAAAACCCTATCACCTCGCCAGATATAAAGGGCATGAAAAGAAAGAAAAAAAATGGAATACATAGGGCCCAAGAAGTGTCTTGTATTTGATAGCTTGTTCAAACAATGTGTCTCCAACCTTTATCTTGAAGAAGCATGACACAGCTTGGTTTGCTGGTATTGTTTCAACAAAGCTGATGGAATCGCGCGAGGGTAATGTTGAAACTGCCCATTTAGTGCCGACACATGACAACTGATTAAGTGCAAATGAGTCTGATGGAGTCTTGTTGATTACGTCCATTCGCACAATATACTCTTGCAATCTTGATGAACACATACTTATAGCAAAGGATACATCAAGTGAAGGCAAGACCTGTAAATAAGAATTGTTTATAGACAATTAATAGATTCCAATTCCATATCTATCAAGAATTGTGTGCAAACATACAGCTGCTGGCTAAGCAAATTTTAGATTAAATAATGCAACAGAAGCATCCAAAACCACGGTGCCATTTATATGGGTGGTAGTTCTACACACCTTAATCATGGGAGTACAGAGTGCTATAATGTGAGATTGAAAAATAAAATATAATCAATTGCACATCATACTAGCTTCCTGTATTTTGGTCCAAAACATGACAAAGATATCAAAATCTGAAATCCAAGTCTTAAAAAATCTTACAGAAGTGATTTTTATCCTCTTGAGACCAGCGCACTTCTCTAGAGCTATTACAACTTCAGAACAAAATTAAAATAAGCACAGCACTTCTATAGAGCACATCTGAGTTCTGGCGAGCAGCCATAACCAGTTTCACCAGCCACAACCTATATTTGGTAAACCAGCTGGCACAGTGAGGTTTTAGGGATTTTCGTGTGTCATAATTCTTGCCAACATATCTCATTAGATCAACTAATTATTGTGGGAAACTGGTGCCCCAAGAAGCAACTGGCGCAATACTAGTTCTGAAAACATGATTCCAAATAGAATATACTGTGCATGTGCAATAAGGTAAATAATAAACATAAAAACCAATATAATATTGCCAATTTACCTCCACATTGTAATGCATGCGCAATGTGCGATATGGAATGTCAGTGGTACTCTCCATTTCATAATAGAGAGACAAATAAAGAGTGAAGTTTCCAGGAGTTGCAGCATGAAACCAAATAGGCCAAGAGAATGTGGCATCGCCTTGAATTTTAATTCCCTGGTAAGAAAGGAATGTAAATATTGTAAGGAAATCGGTAACACGGATCAGATTAGTAAAACAAGACAGGGCCTTGAACCACCTCACCTGAGGAAATGCAAATAGCGAACCCTTGACATTTTCCTTAGTACCTTCAGATACAGTATTGCTGTCTGACTGCACATGCTTTCTTAAGCACTGTGGGAATTCAAGGTCAAGGTCTGATGAATCACCAGGAATTACAAACCTTGGATGGCTAATTTTCATTTTTATATTCTGCATGGAAGGCTTGGAAATGGTTAACATACAAAATGATGCTACAAACACACATATATTTAAAATTTATATGCTCATTTCTGAAGAACGGAGAAATCCTTTGATCATTATGAATTATTGAACAAGGCAAAGAAATACATATAAGGATAAAAATTCGGACCTTCACAGCATGTTCTGATTGGTTTCTCAGATTCAGTGTGAGGAGTTGTAAATCACCACTAAATGCTTTTGTTGGCAAGCACTCAATATATCCTGTAAGTTTAGGTAAACCCTGGAGGCAACGAACTTACAATTACTTGCACGTCACAGGAAACAAGTATTTGAAAGAAAAACCCAGACAAACGAGAACCTTGATAACAATCAGGTTGGTGTTCAAAGAACGCCGGGCCCCTCTTTTCCCTTTCTTGTTTCTCTTTTGTGTAGCTACTTCGAAGTACTGATAGCCTACTACTGAATCTGACAGGGTCCACCTTATCCCAACTAACTTCAGAATACCAATAACTTTTGGAGTCACTTCAAGTTGTATCTGGTAGAATTAAAAGGGGTAATTAGCCATTTGGAAAACTATGCACATAAAGTTATAACACCGATATGAAGCAGCACTGTCAAATATAAATGAATAAAAATAAACCAATTCCACATGTCACAAAGGGTAACAAATTTGCCGCCCAAAACTTAATACACATACACTACTAAAATGTTTAAACTAAGAATAACTGAGGCAATGGTCAGTGTAAGTATTACTCGCTTGTTATGATTTCCATTACTGTTTTGTTGTAATGTCAAGGTTCACAGTCAAACTCAAAAATGATAATAAATCCAAGGAAAGGCTTATATCTGGCTCAAAGGAATATCAAGCAAAAGCAAACAATATAGAAACTGTACATGAGGCTTGCTCTGCACTAGTTATTTCAACACCTTCATCAAACTACTATTTGGGCATAATAAATAGAATCATCCTTGGTTGGATCCACAACAGCACACCACGCCGATAGCAAATAAACCGTTATAGCTCTTCCTGTTTTCTATGCGACCTTCTAAGAAATATACTCCCTCAAAATGTAAGTTATGTTTGGCTTGCTTTTCACAGTCTCCAATGCACAACTTTGACCATGATTTGCACTTAATGATATTATTCTTACATGCCAAATCCTTAGAATCCTGCGTATATTAGTAGACAAAGTTTTAAAACGTTAAAACACACACATGCTAATGCGACTTATATTTTAGGAAGGGGGGAGTATCATGGATTAGGGAGAATTATCTAATGGATAGTTCAAAATAATATTCGTTGTTCACATAGTAATTTGGATATGCTATATACAGGTCTCACGATGAAGACCTTTTAAAAGCGTTTTTTACGTGACAACGAATACATTTTAGCAAGATTCTTTAAGGCACCCGGATTAATGGCTAGAAATGCTTACTCTTTTGGTTTCACCCCCTCCTAATACAATGTCAAGCTTCGATACTGTGAAATTGTTTCCATCACTTTCAAATCTGCAGCAATCAACCAGAGACAACAATAATGGTATTCAGAATCTTCGGAAGAACGAAATTTATCTACATAAATAGACCTCAATAGTTAGGGGGGTGGGGGGGGGGTAATTACGTCGAAATAGAGGGCTTTGTGTTAGCTATATCTTCGGCAGCTGTTGTTAATGCACCAGTCTCTGCATGGCGAACACAATCCATCAGTGAACAAAACAATCTCTCCATTATGGAGTCCTCTCAGAAAGAAAAATCAAATACCCGCACCTGAAGCATTCAAATTGGTGGAAAGCTGGCATATAAGGGAGATGCCAGACACATTGACGGAAATTTGTAAAGGATTCTTCAGCTCAACGTTCAGTTTTACTGCCTCTGCAACCAATGAAATCAAGGATTCAGAACTAGAATAATATGAGATGCTCCAAGCGTCTTTACAGCGATGATATCAGATTGCTACATCCTAATTCCCATTGACTGTCTCTGTCTCTCTCTTTGCTAGTAAAATAATTTACTAGTAACATATTTTATTTAACTTCTAAACTCCCTAGAAATAGGGAACTCAGCATTCCGTGCTGCGGGTTTGATGTGGGCATCGCGCGTCATCGACCGGACAACATGTTCTTACCGCCTTAGCCTACACACCTCGGCTACTCCTGTCATTCTTCCGGTGTGTTTTGGGTCGTGGGTCGTTGTGTCAGTTGCGTCGCAGATCCAGGGGGGAGGGGGGGAGGAAAGGATCGTGCCGTGGGCTGCGCATGTGGGGTGATGTCTACGTTTCCTCATGCTGTTGTGCTCGCTTTTGCGGGTACCTCCAGAGCATTCTCCAAAATAGTTGTGCCACTGGTGGGCGTCGGAAGCATCGGTGTGCACAGAGGACACCATTGCCGCTGACCTAAGAACTAGGGGCAACTGGATATTTCTGAAAGAGGACACAACACTAATACAAAATGAAACAAGCAAAGTGGTGCAGCGTCATTTGTGTAAGTTTGTTGGGCCAAACCAGTCGCGTTTACTGGGAGTAGAGCTGGTGGCAGCTGCCCGACCGTCAAAATGTGAGCTCTTCAAGCATGACTTCCAATGGATTTCACACCGCGACCACCCCCACCAACACCATGGAAACAACAACAAAAAAGTCCCACAAGCGAATAAACAATCAACAGATAAACCCTACAAAGGAAGCAGCATGGGAAAGCGCACGTCTGCTTCTAGTATACTTGCCCGAGTGGGCAGTTAGAATCATCAAATGGTTATTGAGCACTAATCAATTGAGCAGAAGATGAACTAAACATATCCTTTTAGTTATGTGATTCCTATATGTGTAGGTTTTTCATTCAAGTGATGACCTGTCAGTCGAAATAGTCGGCATTAGGAGGGTAGTGGCCAGTTCTGCCCAGTTAAGCCAGTATTGTTTAAAAAGGTATGGTTTTTTCGATAACAGGTCAGAGTAAAAACTATGGTTCATTTCCAAGTAATTTCACACAGGTTATACATATTTACATAAGTGAAATAAACAGATGGGATATGTCTAGTTCAAACTAATATTTGAGTGTAACAGCACAAACTACCACATGGCGTCGTGCTCTGCTGGATGAGAATATGCAATTGGTAACTACATGTCATAAGTGGCTGTGGCATGAACCTTGTTGGGCTGGTAACGTGCTAGCTACCCTCAAGTTCCTCGAAATGATTGGTCCGTGTGTTTGCATAATTATACTCAAATAGTATGATATACCACATTTTCAAGATGCAGTTCAGCTGTTGAGGCAACTATCAATTAACTCAAAATCAGTCTGATTTTCATACGGACAGTTGTACACATACTAATACAATGATAACAAGATTTACCTCCAGCAACACAAACACATGCCTTGTTATTTCTAAAAGGAGAAGATTTTGGCTGAGTGTCGAGCCAGTTAGTTCTAACAACAGATGATGATGGGATCAATTCTTCTTCCAGCTCCTGCCAAATGCTTTCATTAACATCAACCTGTTATACAAGGTAGCAGATACAAGTTAGGAGTGCCTTCATTTTCAATCACACAACCATAAACTGATCAAAGACCTGGTTAAAGTTAAGAAAAATGATAAATGCATGGCAGTTTTTCATCACAAATTGCTCCGGAAACACCACAAGGTTCAATCTTTGAATACTCCGGAAATGAAATGGTGGACAATTAGAAATATGAATGCTATAGTTGTTATGACATTACATCTGCATTTGATGCGTAAGTGCGATGATCTTCATTTACAACTCTGAGTGATGACATGTTGAAAACAGGAAGTTGAAGCTTGTATACATCAAACTTTTCCCCTGTACTCTGTTTACAAAAAAATAAAAAATAAAAATTAGAGTAGAAAATTTGGTACAGCTGATACAAATCATAACTGAGTTGGTAACCTGAACAAAATGGAAAAAATCATTGAGGAACATGCTTTGTGTTGTCAGCGACTGATGGCTACAAGCAATAACCTCCAGCAAGTGCTTGATAGCTACATCGAATATTCCAAGGACTCCATACCACCTAATTCGTACAAGTGTCAGAGATAGTTTACAAGCAAGGACAAATGAGCAGAAAATCACGCAAGTACCTCCCAACATTAAAATGTACATGATTGTTGATGTAACTCCAAGGATTTTGTTTGTAGACAAACAGAGCATTTCTGTATGCCCGAATAGCATGTTGTTTCTGCACCATTAAGGACGAATGCTCATTGTTAAGTCAACTACTGTAGGGTTGCTAAAATGTCACTGCAGTGGAGGACTTAATACACACCTGATCAGACAAGTAGTAACTATTGCCAGCTAAGATTAGGTGAAATCCATACTTCCGAAGCATACGTGGACTTGACAACAAATAGCAACAAGCAGCTTGCTCAAGCAGCACAGCAGAATGCAAGGAAGGTTCCTGAGTAGTAGAAGGTTCCATCATTCATAAATGTAACGAACTAAAAGAGAACTTAAAAAAAACTAGAATAGACCACTCCCTCATGCTTCTAGGTATACCTCATTTGATATGCGGAAATAAACAGCTGATGCTTCCCTATGTTGTCCTCGTGTTTTAAGCATTTCTGCCCACCAAAGGCCACATCTAGTAGCATTTCTCTGACCAGAAGATCCAATTCTCTGCAAATATGAATACTTATTGATACTTTGTATGAAGAAGAGCAAGACCAAACAAGTGAAGAAAAAAGAACAACGATAAATTCAAAACCAACCAACTGAAAGAATCGAAGTAGCACATACGAATGGCAATCTCTACTTGAATGACCCCACTGCTTTAAATTCCTTTCTATCATGCAAAATTCAAAAATATGCATCTGGCTAAATTCAGAGTTCAAACTTCCCCTTCATTATGCCCATGGCCCTACCACCTATGGATGCCCACTCCCAAACATAACAAAGGGAAAAGTACGGGCCTTCTGTATATCTCATGATCTCACAATGTAAAAAATAACCTAGGCTCGGATACCATGTTATGAAAGTAACTTATCTCTATTACATAGCCCATGGGGGGGTACAAGGAAAGGAAACATAGCTTAATAGGACTCCAAGACCAATACTAATACTTCCTAACAGTTTTAGCATATTTATGGCTGGTTTCGCATGTCTGATTTGGGTTCTTGTTTATCTGCTTTGAAGAAATATTAGTGTATTTATAGTTGTTATTGACTGCTTTGTCTTGCTGAGGAACTAGAAGACGAGAAACATATTTCCAGATTATTTCAATGAGAACCCCCAAAATCTCACTAATACTTGCATTGCTATACAAGGTTCATATTGATTAATCATTAGAGTTCAGATGCATCTGAAATAGAGTAAGGTGTTTCATGCAAAATGGAATTAGAAATCATTTTTCCCATGTCTTTCCACTTTATGAGATTCTCTTTTTCTCTGGAGAACACTGAGCACTAGGGCCAATAGCACAGAATAGAAAAGATGTATCAACTTATCAACAATGTTAAGCAATAGTTATTTGTTCATGTGTGTAAACCTAAAAGTGGGTTTCTAAAAGAAATAAATACCAAATATGTAGTGAAGGCATTTTCCATGCAATATTCAGCATCCTTCCTTGACTGATCTAACATGAAATAGCAGAGTCCACTCATCTCCTGCAAAAGACGCAAGCATACCTCATAGGAATGAATATCTATTATAGATAAATAACGGGCCATAACAACAAAGTCAGTATCACTTTCATTATCCACCGGAAAACAGTTCAGAAACTCTGCTACTGTGAAATGAATTTGAAAGCATATCATCTGGCCTATTGTATAAGTAAGGCATAGTCTCTTATCAGTTATTCTTATGGTAAAGAATATATCTTAATTTACTGAAACAACTAAGAAGGACATATGTCTTTAGAATTGCCACTAGCTGTGCCTTTAGTTCAAACCCAAAATCATTATACATGATGACCATGTACCCATGCATAAAATACTTTAAAATAAGTTGAGGAAATTCAAGCACCTGAACACCAGCAAAACGCTTCCAAGCTTTATCAAGCTTATAATCTGTCGAAAGTAATCTGTAATTGGACAAAGCAAGCTCGTAGTCTCTTAACATGAAAGCATAGTCACTGAGAACTCTGATCTGCGACTCTATGGAGGTGAATGTATACCTGTTGAGAAAAATAGTGTTACTGCAAAAGGGCAGATTTGAAAAGAATAAAATACAGTAAAAAGTGTCAAGCATAAATACTTACATTGGGCCATTTGCAGCTTCTGGGACATCATCTCTCTTTCTCCACCACAAGTTCTTTATCTGATTTCTAAAGCCCTTTCTTGTTGTGGCTACCTAGAACGATACTGAATTTTACTAAACAATACATTTGAAAATGGTAAGAAAAACTAACAACATACCTGCTGATTGAGCACACGGATCTTTTGCTCCATGTAGGGAATGATATGATTAGAAGCAAAATCTTGCATAAAATCCTTTATCTGATAAAGAAACAGCAATTAGACTCTTAGCTTGACTGCCAGCTCCAAACTATAGCATGCAAAACTAAACCCCAGAGGATGACCTGACCTAGTGCTAGAAACTAAGAGAAAAAACGATATGACCTCCCTGACATTAGTTCCTATAAAAACCTTTAATCAATTGACTAACAAGTCAGTCACTCACACTACTGCCAAAAGCACAATAGGTCTTCAACCCAACTAATAACATTCCTAATTGAACTGGTGAGTTGTTAGATACTGTGAAAAGTTGAACAATGCTTTATGAAACTTTATGTGCCAAGACAAGCTTAACAGAGATTGGAGAAGCAGTAACTTGCTATTGCTCCAGATGCTGCAGTACCTCGTTCAAATCATCCATGTTAAGGAAACAAGTTCCTTCATGATTGTGCAAGCCATGAGCTTTCTGCAGTTAGTCAAGACAAGACTATAAGTAAATTGCATACCTGCTCAAATACGTAGACATGAACATAAATATTTAGTGACTTGGTGACTTACATAGGTTGACCACGAATTATCAGCATCACTGCCATCCGCTTGTGTAGAAGAGTTAATACTCAGCAATTTACAATCATTCAAGCCAAGGGTGGTCCTCATTTCCGCTAAGATGTTCACAGCTCTTGACAAAGGAAGTAACACAGGTCAACCAAAGAATGTACAGAATCAGAACTTAATAAGACACGGCAAAATCAGCAAATGACAGCAGTAGAGCAAATATAATTAAAAAAATGCACGGAATCCATTCAATATCACAATATTCAAGTGTGATAAACTTCCTTTTGCCTACGTGAGCAGTTAAAAGATCAGCTATTACCTTCATTGCATGTTCCAACTTAGATAAGCATAACCTTGGGACGAAATAAGTTATTCTAAATGGGGCTTATATGACAGCCTTGGACCCTATTTGGCAAAGCTTAGCTTCATCAATAAGATGGCCTAATTGAGACTCTTCAGGTTTCCCATACGAACGGGGCTTAAAAGTTTACCGAGAAGGCACACTCACCACTCAGTTATGGGGACTAAAGCTTCTTGTGGCATTTAAGATTATCAAACGGAACTACCCTCAACTGGGCCCTTAGCTGCCAGATGAAGATAGAGGTCACTATTCCAAATAAAGGTAAACAAGCGGACACCTACTGCAGCCCTAAGTGCTCATGTGGTATATACTAGCTTTGAGTGAAGCCTCATATGCCATTTAAATATTATATAATGGTTTGAGATTTGTGTTCTAATTATAAGAACAGATGCATTAAACAACAAAACAGGACCTTAATCATTATAGTTCACATAAATATGTGGTTGATGTTGTTAATAGGTGGACATAAGAGGACTTGGTAGACTCAAGAGTTGAGATCTTAGGCAAAGAGTCACACAAACTAATTAATCGAAGAAGCCTCAAGTCCTGGACTACCTTAAAATACATTGAACTAGGGATGTCAGACTTTCTCACATCAGTGTGAAGAGAGAGCAGTCTGAAAGAACACAATATATTAGAAAGCTCACATCACTGACGCAAGTTCACAAGATGTTTTTTCACTTCTGAAAAATGTTGGTGACCATTTAAGAAGAAACAATACTCGCTTCATTTCAAAAGTAAGGTGTATTTTTCCTGCCCAAATTTATGCTTCAGCCACCAATTAATCCAATCATATTTGGTTTATATTATACAAAACTGACACCACTGGATTCATAAATTTGAAAGGACATTCTTATTGTATGATTGTGATTTTGCAACTATTAACAACGTATTGTACGAGATTTATGGTCAAAGCTAAAATTTGGACAGTTAAAATGTGCCTATATTTGAGAACGCATGTATTACTTGCTAGCATTTCTCAATCGTTCATTTCACCAATGCAAGGAGGAGAGTGTGTTCCCTATTATGAGGAGAAAGGAATAATACATCTCTTGTGGTCCATCTTGTTGTTCATGAAGTACAAGATAGTGCTTCAGAATCTGGGGATCCATTATGCCTTCATTTAAAAGAGGAGGCAACTGATTTGCTTTGAACAGATCAGCGAATTTGCTAATTGGCTCTTTGTCCTTTGACGATACAACTAAAAGACCTGTTAAACAATAATCAGAGTATGAGGAAGAATAGATTCTGCAAATAAAAGAAACCTAAGAGTAAAGAGCCGAGACTCACATGCCACAGGGTGGTCAAATGTTTCATGGTCTGAAAAGGACAGTGTCCGCATTAGCTCTCTGTTGAACTTCTTAATCCACAATGGGCACAAGTCAGCTTCAGGCTCTGAAATTGTAGCAAACATGGAATTCTGTGTAAAAATATGGAACCAATAAACAGCAAACACCAACCCTATGATTGAGCCACATGGATACTACGATCCTCTTGAGTAAGACATCAATACGACCAAAGCATTCATCATCCAATTAGATACATCAGATCACCAACCAAATGCAGGTTGACAGCGTTTTGACACAACAAAACAGGCAATTTGAGCAACACATATTGTAGCGTGAAATGCTCTCCATGTGCGCTCGCTCTAACATCTGGAGGAAAAGGTTGTGGCTGCTCATTAAAGGTTTCTAACATTAAGATTGTTGGAAGTATTTGAACAAATTACCAATCCGGCTACTCTGGCTACAGTCCCATCATTTTGCTCAGCATAAAAATTGTTTCTTTGTAAGGACATCACAAAATGATTGCAAACAGAGGCAGTGCAAGGGTTCTCACTCTTGAGTACATCTTCCAGCTGTGGTGGGTCTGAAAGCAAATCCGGAAGAGTGTTCTCGTTGGCTTCAGAAACCACCAGCTTAATTCTCGCATCCGCGACCTGTTCCAACACAAGCATGGTCATGATCAACAGCAGAAGGCATCTACAAGTATGCAGCACATTCCACAAGGTTCACCTCGCAGTCCTGCTTCCGGACATCCGACGCGTACACCATCCGAATCTTGAACTGTTGGAGCCTGTAAGGCTGGTCACTCGCTGTGCGAACGGGGACTGCTCAAACCGACACACGAAACACCGCGTGAGGTCACAGAACCGAATCAAAACGAAATGCGAAAAGCAGTGCAGGGAATCAGCTGAGTCCGGCGTCGGGGAGGCGCATCACCGTCGATTTTCTTGAAGAGGGAGAACGGGGAGAGCATGTCGACGAAGCTGAGGCCGCTCTTGCGGCACGCGGCCTCGGCGAGCGGGGTGGTCAGCACCATCACCACCGGGGTGACGTCCTCGAGGAGGAGCCGCCCCAGGTAGCTCCGGAGCGGATCCATGGCGCCAAAACCCTAGCGGATCGAGCGGGGCCGGTCCGAGGGGCCGACGATGCGAATAGCGTGATGTGGGTCCGGGGGCGGGGGCGCGAGCTGGCTCTTCGTGGTGGGCGACACGGCTTGTATGGGG
>CBMN010077100.1:0-11057 GCA_000582825.1 Hordeum pubiflorum | reverse complement strand
CTCGCAGGAAAGGAAACTAACCTTCGATTGGTATAGTAGGTTCTGGCACCATTAAGCACGAAACCATATTTTTCAACGAGATACACAAGATTGAGCACAATGCCCTTTGCCGTGTCGTACATTTTGCTTACCAGCAAGCCCCTGCATGGAGTTACCACACGCATGGGCCATAAGCAGCAAGAAGCTAAACACAACATTTCAAGTGCAAGTGGTTCAGCACTTGAAACTTTATGTACAGTTTAATATCATAGTATCAGAACGTTACATCTAAGCATATATAGCCAAAAATTTCAACTTCTATATTAGAATCTTAGAACTTTACATACAAATTGTACTCAGGCATATCGGTATATTGTACACACGATGGAGCATAAGTAGCAAGACGTTAGAAACAATATCACAAGTACATGTGCTACATTAGTTGAAATCTTTTTTGGATGAATTCCTGGTGGTGATTTCCGGTCAAAGTTTAACCTTAAATATGTCCGTAAACAATGAAAACACTTACAAAAGTACCAACTTTAATATTATAACCTTCGCATTTTACATAGAAGTTGCGCTCATGAATATGTACTGTTCCAATAAAAATCAATATCTTTGTGTGGTATCCGTGTAGGGCACTTGCCTTAACGAAAGACAAGTTGGCTTAACGCAGATGGCAAGATAGTAAAAAGTGTTGTTATGTAACAAGGATGAAACAATACATAATTTGTCCCCTGTCCGTTTGCCACTCTTAATTTGTTATGTACTTCCTCCGTAAACAAATATAAGAGTGTTTAGTGAATATCTAAACGCTCTTATATTCACTAAACGCTCTTATATTTGTTTACGGAGGAAGTAAAATCAACTTTTTTTTTTTTTTGAGGGAAAGGTTTGGGTGGTACCTGACGACCCAGTAGGTGTCCCAGTAGTAGACCTCCCGGAACCTGGACCCGGGCACGACCACCCATCCGGGCAGTGGCAGTAACGTGTGCCGCTCCACGTCCGGTGCCACTGCCACCCGCCGCGCGAGCTCCTTCCACAGCGCGTGCACCGCCAGCGCCCAAGCCCTCGCCTCGGCGCTCTCCACTCCGGGCAGGAAGCCCGGCGGCTCGGCAGCAAAGTCCGGCGGACAGGCCGCCACGACGTCGGACCCTGCGGGCGCGAAGTAGTCTGCGAGGAACGCCTCCATCTCCTCCGGCGTCGCCGCTGGGCGGGGCAGCCTCTCCAGCGCGGCCTCGACCGCGCCCCGCTCCGCCGCCAGAGGCAGGTCGACGTACAGTTTGGGGTCGAAGCCCTCCGGCCCCAGCGCCCGCAGCGCCGCCGCCTGCACGCGCTGCAGGAGCCCCAGAAGCGCCGCCGCCTCGTCGTTCGCGCTGCTCATCTCGGGCAGCACCACGTTTGTTTGTTGTACTGGACAGGGTTGCGCTGCGTTCCGTTCCGCTCCGTTCCGTGTGAAAAATGGCAGTGGAGGCGAGATGCTCCCGATTTCTTTTTCTGGGCTCCTTTTTATTTCCTTTTGCTTTCAAGGGGAATCTACTTTACTAGCTACTCCTTCCGTCCCATAATTTAATTTAAGAGCGTTTTTTACACTAGCACAACCTACAAAAGGTTGAACTTGGGATCATCATCTCTGAAGCAGAATCTTCAAGCCAACACGTTCAACAAGGACATGACGCAGGCTCCAAAGCGCTGGCCCTTAGGGACACATGCATGACTACTTCCCGGTTGTCATCGACAAGGCCAAGCCGACTTCGATAGGGGAGCGGTGACAGCTGCGCGTCGGCTGCTTGTTCTGGCGGCAGTAGTGATCGTTTGATGGTCTCAGAATCTCGATGTAATTTTTTATTATGTTTGAGATGTTTTTGTACTTCCGTCCTCCAATGAACTTTGATAATAGATCTAGATCATTTTCGTAAAAAAAAAATGACATGACGCACACATGTCGAGAATGCCACATCTAGTCGCAGATGAGAACCTGCATACTTGTTGCCAAAAACATCGCCGTCAGTAATATCTGTACCGGGTAGTACCTGCTCGCTTGCCAGATCCCGGCAGTAAGAGTGCCCAAGCTTCGCCCGTGCCACTAGACAAAAGGCCCGTTATCATGTTGAGGACCTCGCCGCATTACATCCGGCTACTGCCACACCACCTTTCGACCCCTATCGCCAGGAGAGAGAGGGGTGGTGGATGAATGACCCGCTGCTGCAGCCACATCGTCCATGCCAGGATGCACACGTCGACCGCCTGGCTGAGAGCTCGACAACCGACATCGCCAGCCCTAAAATTGCCTGCACCACCACCAGCCTTCCCCACAACCCTAGTGGAGAGGGCTGCCATCAGATCGATCTGCGCTAGGGTCACATCTCCGGCAACCACCGTCATCCCACGTGAAGCGCGTCGGTAAGGGTCGCCACTACGCCACGAGAGAGAACCAAACCCCGCCGCCACCGTCGACCTAGTGAGTTTCGCTCGTAGGAGCCAGTGGCAGCGAGGGGAGCAAGGGAGGAGGGGAGGAGGAGGGCGACGGCTAGGGTGTTGCCCATGCCGCCCTCCCAAGGACGATGCCTGCATATTTTTTCCTTTGCTTATAGTACTAGAGAGGTAAGAGATCACTAGATTGTTGGATCAAATGTGTTCATTATCTTACATCTAGGGAGATAAGATATTGATAGGTTGTTAGATGAAATGAAATGAATGATCCACTCTAGTTTGTATGCAGGCTTTGAAAAAATTCCATAAAAGAAACGAAAGTAAAACAATGATGGCAGATACATCGGTTTGCATTGTGGATGCTGTCGACAGTGGGCGTACATGTTGTGTTATGTGGGCTCGACATGTTGTGTGTACTTGTGAACTTCCTAAACTTGCAGTTGTGAATTTCTTTGGATGTTTTTCATATTGGACTTTTTTCAGAACACAGTACAGACGCAGACGCTCAACGGCATACACGTGAACACTCACGCAGACCCTATCCCTATGAGAACCTTCGAGAGACTGAGCCGGCATATCATCTTGAGATTGATGAAGTCAACATACGCGCCTCGTAGTCGACGAAAACATCTCCTCTCGCTGAACGCGCATCGCCGGAAATCCTGAAATAAATCCAAGAATAATGTGACCATCAGAATTTGAACCCTGGCGGGCTGGGGATACCACTGTCCTCCTAACCAGCCAACCACAGGTTGATTTATGTGACTTTTATGGAGCTTGACATGTGGCTTGTCCATGATGGTCTTTGATACATGACTGCTATGTCGTCCATGATGGACTAAGAGTATGTTTGTGAAGTTTTGAGTGTTGAATATTGTTTGTTTCATTGATGTTTGAGCAATCCTATTATATGTGTCTGTTGTATATTTGAATTGCTTTGATATTGGCAGGATACAAAAATAATCTGATGTAAAACTTTGCTACGTATTGTTTTCACCAAATACACTCGGCGAAGCGCACACGTGGTGAAGTCTAGTAAGTTCTGCCACGTTTTACCCAGTGTTGGTAGCCTTTGGTTTGTTCCGGCAATCTTTGCTGAGTGGGGCCCACTAGACATGTGACTGCTAACACCCCCACTTTCTATTGTTCATTGTTTATCGTGTGCCGCCCGACGGACACTCGTTAAAGCTTCTCACTCTTTACAGAGTGTCACACCCTGGACACTCAATAAAACGGAGACATGTGGTGACAACGGGATGATCCAGGCTTTACCAAGTATCACGAGCTGGACACTATAAAGCGAGGACACGTGGCTACACTTTACCGAGTGTTCGCACACTCAGTATAGTGCCAATTTCGTCATCTGGTCCGACGTTAACTTTTTATTGCCAAGTTTCATATTTTGCCGAGTATTTTTAAAGCACACGGTAAAATACATCTTTGCTGAATGTCCATGGAAAAACACTCGACATAATTGTCTTTGCCGACTGTATATTTGCCGAGTGTGATACTTGGTATACCTTTTGCCGAGCATATTTTGACCCTTAATGAGTGTCCGTAACACTCGGTAAAGACGTTGATTCCGGTAGTGACAATACATATTAAGTATTGACAATTGACATCTTGTGGCATTACAAATTTACAGTAATAATTTAGGAACATAAGATATTAAGTTGCCGACTCTATATCATTCACAATCCTTGTCAACTTTATTCAATATATGGCAATTGCTGATACCAAATCGAATTAAATTGGTATTTACCTATACAAAACCATATCTTAAATTATACCGCATTTACCGAATTACTAATACCGTGCTTACCGTACCAACCATATTTCTCGAACAAACCAAACGAACAACCTTAGCAGAATAGGGGAGAAATGAGTCCAAATGCCGGAATGGCCCTTAGTCCTACCTATAAGGTCCAATTTCGGTGAATTTATTTTTTTGATTCTGTTGTGAACCCCAAAATTGGAAAATATATTTTCAGGCCTTCAGCATTTTACCCGGCTCATCAAAATTAATAGCCAACATGGAACTTGAATTTTATGTACACTTGTGAATCGGACCGAGTACACTTAACATTATATTGTATTAATTTTGCAGACCATATTCAATATTGGTCTTGCATTCTTGGTCACAATTTTTTTAATAAATTTCAGTGCAATTGAATTTTTAATTAATCAAATTAATGGTACGCATTTAAGGAGGAGTTGGATGTAAAAAAGTAATGTTTCACACATTGTCATCCAGCTATATATCCATGAACTCGGTTCCCTGTCTTGAGAGATGTATGGTTCAACATTGGACGGTTCAAATAATCTTGCTTGCATCATATTGTTGGCGTTGTTTTCACGCGTGTAATCTAAGGCAAACCAAAGGTCTCCGTTGGGGATTAAGAAAGTGTGCAATAATTACAGACCCCACGGCGAATAAGATTCCCGAGTTCCATCACTATCAGCCCTATCGTGCCAGCCTTTCAATATGGATGCTTGTACCGACAGGAATAATATAATTTACACTTGTACACTCAACAGAAAAGGGAATAATGGGCAGAACACCAAACAAAGCTAAGGGAATACGGGGTTTGTTCTTTTCCACGACGCTTACTAAAAAATCCTAATCGACAACCCATTATTTACCTTTATTTTACTAGCTAGATTCGTCAAAATGTTTTTTTTGTGTCGTTTGATTGGAAATGCAAGATGAGTATTATCATATATTTTTGATAAACTTTTGAAACTTACAAACTATATTTTAATACACTTCTTGTTCCCCCAATATATTGTACTACCATTAAATTGACATATGTGCAGTGAAAAAGAGCACATCCAGAGTGTGTGACATGGACCTGCGACGCTTCTACAAATAGGAAGGAATAATGGACACTTGTACATCCAATTGAAAAAGAAAAAAAGGAATTATCAACATAAACAAATCTGTTGTTGTTAATTAATGGAAAACTTCATGGTTAGTTCTTGCCCATAATATCCAAGAGGAAGTTTTCCTTTTCATTATGTAACCTTGGTCTTAGCTAGATGTAACCTTTCCACTTCAAAACTAATTTGCAGGCTCTTTATGCTCATGTCGACGGTACAAATCCACCACCGATGTTAATCCCTATTTCACGTGCTCCAAAAGCTCATGTTAGTTCTCTTCAAACTTTTCAATCATCATTCATTGCTCTTTCGAACCATAAATATTTGTACTTACTATCTCATGCTTAAAGGTGGAGGGATCAGCTGGATTCAATGAACCTATACATGGTCCATCTAGACAGGGTCTACAAAGCCTAGTCGGACCTCATGGTGGTACTCCAACATCATGACAGTGACTCCGGTTAGTTATCTTCAATTCTTTTTGCTAAAGTGTAAACATGAAACTCAGATTCTACACATGTGCCTTGTTCAACTTGATATCTTGTATGAAACTCAGATTTTATACATGATCGATGCATTATTTTGAAGTTGGTATTAATGCTATTTTATTTTACAGATTTGCATTGCTGACACTATCGGCAGTGGACGTACATGTTGTGGTGGTGCTTGACATGTTGTTTGTACTTGTGAATTTCCTAAACTTGCACTTGTGAACTTCTTTAGATGTTGTCCATGATGGACTTTGGGTACATGACTTGAATGGAGTTTGGCATGTGACTTGTCACTAATTGACTTTGATATGACTTGTATGTTGTCCATGATGGACTATGAGTATGTATTTTACTTTTGAATGTTGAATATTGTTTGTTTCATCTATGTTTGATGAATTCTCCTATATGTGCATATTTAATTTGCACTGCCGTGATATTAGCAAGGTTCAATAAAAAATAAATCTCTTGTACAATTTTGCCGAGTGTTTTTTTTTTAACCAAAAACACTTGGCAAAGCACACACATATGGCAAAATCTAGTAAGTTATGGCATGTTTTACTATGTGTTAATGCAGGGACACTCGCTAAAGTTGCCTTGTGGCAACCTCTGGGCTGTCCCGGCAAGTTTTGCGCCGGACACTCAGCAATGCTAGAACACATGGCGGCGACAACTGGTAACTCCCCCACTGTCCAGGGTTCACATGTTACAAAGTGCCGTCCGACGGACATTCAGTAAAGTTCATCATTGTTTACCAAGTGTCACCCCTGGAAACATGGTAAAGCGGAGACATGCGGCGACGCTGTGCCGATCCACACTTTACCAAGTGTCAGGAGCTGGACACGCCGTAAAGCGAGGACACATGGCTACACTTTACCAAGTGTTCACACACTCGGTAAAGTGCCAATTTCCTCTTCTCGTCTCCTGTTAATTTTTTCTTTTGCCGAGTGATTTTGTAGCAGACAATAAAATACATCTTTGCCGAGTATTCATGGAAAAATACTCGACAGAGTTGTCTTTGCCGATTGTACATTTGCCGAGTGTATTTTGACATTTACTAAGTGTTTGTAACCGAAAAGACTTTTTGACGTGCGCACGTCGCAACGCTCGATAGGCTGCGTGGAGTTTTTCCTAATCACTCTCCCCCCTCCCCCCGCGATTTTACGTGGGGCCCGGCTAGATTTTCTCCTAATCGATCTGTCCCAATCCCTGATTTTACGTGGAGTGCTACCTCTAATCTTTCTCTCCCCCTGAGTTCTGCCTCTAATCTCTCTACCCCCCTGATTTTAAGGGGGCACGTGGCTGCATGCAATATAAAAAAAAGGAAAGGAATAAAAAGGAAACAACACATCGAACCAGATCGATCTAAAAACGTACGATGTCTGAAATCGAGCGCATCAACGCGCGAGCGCGAGAAGACGCCGACACCGGTAGTGACACATATTTACAATAATGATTTAGGACCGTAAGTTATTAAGTTGCCGACTTGCAATCCGTCTAAACTTTGGTAACTATGGCAATTGCTGATACCAAATCGAATTAAATTGGTATTTACGGGTACCAAATCATATCTTAAATTATACCATATTTACCGAAGTACTAATACTGTACTTACCGTACCTACTTCTTGAGCTGACCAAATGAACAGCCTTAGCAGTATAGGGGAGAAATGAATCCAAATGCCAGAACGACCCTTAATCCTAACTACATGGTGCAACTTACGTGATTTATTTTACGATGTACCTTCTCGCTGCCTCCATCCAGGGGGAGTGTCACAGTGACCCGGTGAGCTCTTCGCCTCCGTCCGGCCCACCAGGCCCCGTTTCACCGACATCCCGCATCCGGAGGCAATGCTCCAGAGCCCCCCCCCCCATCAACGTCGCGCTCCCGTCGCGGATGAGTGCTCTACTCATTGTCCCCATACCTCGCGGTGATCGATCTAGCTCCGTTTTGCTGCCGTCGATCCAAGCTTTTCCCCTCCAGAATTCGCTTCGCGTCGGCATCGCGCCCAACAGCACTCTCCAGCCTCCCGGCGCCGCGGCGCTGCACCAATGCCTTCCTCCCCGTCTGGTGCTGACCGGCCCGGGCGACGACCCCAACGGTCTCTAGTTCCCCGTCGTCCTACCAACTCGTCTTGGCCTATGACACCGCTTCTCCCATGAAAGTCAGCTGGAATCAACCATCCGCGCCAGAAAAATTTGATTAAGCGCCCATGGCAAATCTGTAAATATTGTGCAATTGTATCTTAGTCGCATGGCAAAAAAATTTGTTTTCTGTACACCAAAATATTTGTAAGTTTTCCATGTACAAGAATATATAAATTTGCCATGTGACAAGTTTTAAACTTCCTAGGATTTCCATGTGGACATTTCAAAGATTTATACATTTTTGCCATGCTTTTCCTCGGAAAACAAAATGTTTTTTTTTACTAATTTTCCATGTGACCAGATATGAAACTTGTCATGCTATGAACAAAGTCCATAAATTTGCCTTGTGACTAGTACCCACAAAAATGCATTCCACCATGATAAGTACATTTGCCATCATTTCGATGGCAAACTTTTGTCTAAACTTGCCATGAGTTCTTCATATAAAAAATTTGATCATCAACATGGCTGTTTTAACTTTTTAGCATGGTCATTTTTTAATAACATGATTATTTTTTACTTTTGTAGCATGACAATTTGTTAGTTTATTGGCATGGCAAAATTTACTTTTCTATTTTGCCATGGCAAATTTACCTATATCGCCATGGCAATTTTTATCTTTTATTGCCATGGCAATTTCTACTTTTTATTTTCCATGGAAAACTTACATTTATGTGCCATTACTACCATGGCAATTTTACTTTTACATACATGTCAAATTCTACTTTAGTTGATCATGACAAATTAAATTAACTTTTCTACTTGCCGTGGCAATTTTATCTTTTCTCACATGGCAAATTTACCTATATCGCAAAGAAAAATTGAACTTTTATTGCCATGGAATTTTTAACTTTTTATTTTTCCATGGCAAATTTACATTTATATCCATCGCAAAATTATCTATACTGACATGGTAGTTTAATTTTTACGTAATTTTAATTATATCATGGCTACTTTTATTAAGTACACCATGATAGTTTTATTTTTAGGTAACATGGCAATTCAATTACCTTTATCATGGGAAATTCTTAATTTAGCTCATGGCAAAAAAAAAACTTTAGCTCATGGCAATTTTTGTTTTACTTTAGCTCATCTTAATTTTATTCACACTCAATTGTCATGGTGTTTTTTTCAACATTTTTCATGGTAAATTACGAACTTATTGCAATTTAACTTTTGTAGAACCATGGCATTTTTGTGTGTGTGTTATGTTTAAGCACACTTGAATTTTCAAAAATATATGGAAGTTTGTGGGCTATCTCCTAGACATGGCGAATTACATGGTTGTTTTAGTTGCCATCAAATTTTTATGATTTTTTGAATCCATCTCTACGTGATTTTTTTATTTCAAAAAGGATGGCAATTTTTTCTGTTATTGATTTTCTAGTCTGTGTGCAATTGCTAGCTATTTAATTTTTGGTTCTTTGTGTGCGTACGCTAAGCCTCTTTTTCCGCCCGCTTTCTTTAACATGGACGTAGCGACATGGTTTGCTCTTGAAGGAGGGGGTTCACGTAGGAGGCTTTCTGCATCGAATGATTTTGTTCCCTAGAGGGCCATGCCAGATCGAGAATTTTGTTCGGCCTGTCGCCTCCCCAGACCTAACGTTCGGTCCTTATCGGGGTCCAATAATCTTGCTTGCATGAGATGGTTGGCGTTGTTTTCACGCATGGAATCTAAAGCAAACCAAAGGTCTCCATTGGGGCTTAAAAAAGTGTGCAATAAGTACAGACACCGTGGCGAATAAGATTCCCGAGTTCCATCACCATCAGTACTAACATGCCAGCCTGTGAATATGGATGCTTCTACCGAAAGGAATAATATAATTTACACATGTACACCCAACATAAAAGGGAATAATGGGAAGGACACCAAACAATAAGGGGTTTGATCTTTCCCACCATTCTTACTACAAAATCCTAAATGACAACCAATTATTTACAATCATTTTACTAAAAAATTTGTCAATTTTTTTTGTTGTTTGAGTGGAAATGCAAGGTGAGTATTATCATATATTTTTGAAACTTTTAAACCATATTTTAATACACTTCTCATTCCCCCAATATGTTGTACTGCCATTAAATTGACATATGTGCAGTGAAAAAGAACACATCCAGAGTGTGTGACAGGGACCTGTAACGCTACTACAAATACAAAGGAATAATGTGGACACTTGTACAGCCAATCCAAAAAGGAAAAAAAATAAAGTATCTGCTTATAGTACTTCAAAGGTAAGAGATCACCAGATTGTTGGATCAAATGTGTTCATTATATTACACCTACTAAGATAACATATTGTTAGGTTGTTAGATCAAAAGAAATGAATGATCCACTCTAGTTTGTATGCAGGTTTTGAAAAAAAAGTTCCAAAAAAATGAAAGTACAGCAACGATGGTAGGTAAATCGGTTTGCATCGTGGATGCTGTCGCAGTGGGCGTACATGTTGTGGCGGTGCTCGACATTATGTGTGTACTTGTGAACTTGGTAAACTTGCACTTGTGAACTTATTTAGACGTTGTCCATGATGGACTTAGAGTATGTGAGTTGTATGGAGCTTGACATGTGACTCCATGATGGAGTTTGATACGTGACTTGTTTGTTGTCCATGATGTACTATGAGTATGTATCTGAACTTTTGAGTGTTGAATATTGTTTGTTTCATTTCTTTTGCGGGGAAATATTGTTTGCATCATTGATGTTTGATGAATCCTACTATGTGTGTCTATTTGTATATTTGAATTACTTTGATATTAGTAGGATACAAAAAAATGTGATGTACAATTTTGCCAACTACTATTTTTACCAAATACTCTCGGCGAAATGCACACATGGCAAAATCTAGTAAGTTCTGCAATGTTTTATCGAGTGTGGGTGGTCTTTGGGCTGTTCTGGCAATCTTTGTTGAATGTCGTCCGCTGGACACATGACGACGATTGATAACTCCCCCACTGTCCATTGTTCCTGGTTTACCGAGTGCCGCCTGACGGGCACTCGGTAAAGCTGCTTACTGTTTACCGAGTGCCACACCCTTTGACACTCGATAAAGCGGAGGCACATGGTGACGCTGGGCCGATCCACACTTTACCTTGTGTCAGGAGCTGGACACTCTATAAAGCGAGGACACGTGGATAT
>CBMN010077092.1:0-17294 GCA_000582825.1 Hordeum pubiflorum | reverse complement strand
ACCGAACATCAAAAGTTCTCTTATGAACATCAAAAGTTATTCATAATACTCCTTGTTTGCTTGTTCTTACCTTCCCGCGACAAGCATCGTCGTAGCACCAAGTCTCTAGGCTTCAGCTCACGAGGTCAGACTCGACGCTGGTGGTGCAGCCTTAGAGCTTGATGGTACTTAGCAGCTCGGTATATAGCTCGCCATCGAGCCTCCTCCACTAGATCGAGCTCATCCAGCCAGAGCTGGTCTTGTGAGTCCTCGGCGTATGCCGCGACCCGTGGGGATGTGTGAGTAACCTCTGGGGGCAGTACAGCTTTAGCCCCGTACACCATGAAGAAAGGAGTTTCACCAATGACCCGGCTCGGAGTTGTACGATTCGCTCGGAGTACAGCTGGGAGCTTGTCAACCCATCTCTTCCCGTATTGAGACCTTTGAGAATTTCGGTGTTAGCACGCTCGGCTTGCCCGTTCCTCCGGGGATGCACCGGCGAAGCAAAACATAGCTTTGTGCCCATGTCATTGCAATATGCCCCGAACAGCGCACTTGTGAATTGTGTCCCATTGTCGGTAATGATCCGGTTTGGGACTCCAAACTGGCTTACAATCGAGCACATGAACTTCACGGCTAAGTGTCTGTCGGCCTTAATTACTGGCATTGCCTCTGGCCACTTGGTGAACTTATCAATGGTGACATAGAGATACTCATATCCCCCAACTATTTTGGGGAATGGTCTCAGAATGTTGAGCCCCCAGACCGCGAACGACCATGACATGGGGATCATCTGGAGTGCTTAGCGTGGAACTGGTAGGCTTTGCATCTCTGCACCAGTTCTGTTGCGTCCTCGAGGGTATTGGGCCAGTAGAAGCCATGCCGGAAGGCCTTTCCTACTAACGTGCGGGCAGCCGAGTGACTGCCGCACTCGCCCTCATGGATGTCCACGAGCAAGTCGCGCCCTTTTTCCCGGTTTCTGCACTTCGAGAGGATGCCATTGGCGCCACGGCGGTAGAGGTCCCAGTCCACCACCGCATATCACTTAGCCAAGCAGGCAAGCCTCTACGCTGCTGATTCATCTTCGGGAAGGTTGCCATCTTCCAGGTACCCTTAGATCTCAGAGATCCATGCATGGGGGGGCACCCGGGCATCTGCCCTGGCTGTGTCTGAGGGTTCGATAGCAAGTATGGTACCTCCACTGGGCGGCGGGTCCCCGACTGTAGGGGCCGCAGGGGCTACGGTCGGCATTGCCGCTGCAGAGCTCCCTTCATCCGGGCCGGCAGGCCAGGCGGTTGGGTGTCGGTGCCTTCTTTCGAAGACGCTGCTCGGGGTCGAAGCTCCTGTAGACGCCAGGGTAGAGAGCTCATTTGCTTACCCGTTGACCTCTCGGTCGATGTGCTCCACCCTGAGAACGTCATATTCAGCTTCAAGCCGGCGCACCTCGAGCAGGTACACGGTCAGCTGCTCATCTTTACATGCGTATTCCCGTCGACATTGTTTCACGACGTGCTGCGAATCTCCTTTTGCAAGGAGCTGCCGGACCCCGAGGGTAAGGCACTCCTGGAGCTCAGCAATCAGAGCCTCGTAGTCTGCCATATTGTTGGTCGCTTGGAATTCCACCCGAACCAGGTACCAGAGCCGCTCGCCCATGGGTAAGATGACGACAACCCCTGCCCCGGCCCCTTGTTGACAACTGGACCTATCGAAGTACATAGTCCAGTGCTGGCCCATGAACTCTGGACCAGACCAGACCTCGAGCCTTCGTTCCTCCACTGCATACCCCTCAGGGACTAGTCCTGGGGTCCATTCTGCAACAAAGTATGCCAATGCTTGACTCTTGATGGCGCTCCTTGGGGCGAACTCGAGGTCGAATTCTGCTAGCTCCACCACCCACTTGGCTACATGCCCAGTGGTCTGCGGATTACAGAGGATTTGTTCCAAAGGAGAGGTGGTGACCGCCGTGATCTTGTGGCCCTAAAAGTAATGTAGAAGCTTGCGGGAGGCCACAAGAACGGCATACCGTAGCTTCTACACCTCAGGGTATCGGATCTTTGCATCGTGCAGAACTTCACTGACGTAGTACACTGGCCGCTGCACCCGCTTAGGTTTGATAGGGGTGCCCACAGCTTACTCTTCAGCCATTCGAGGAGTGTCGCTTAATGCCGCATCCACGGGCCCTTGGAAGCCCTTGGGCCCCGGAGCCCCTGGGAGCGTGTGTGTGACATCTTTTGACATTGCGCCTGTGGGCCCCTGGGAGACCCCGGCCCCCAGGGCCACTTGTTCAGTTGTGCTGGGGAACCATCGAGCACCATGGACCCACGATCAAGGCCCCGGGCACCCAGAGTGGCCCCAGTGACTTCTTCCCAGAGCCCTTGAGTGTTTGTCACACCCCGGGCCGAACCTGGGTCTCCTTTTGGAGTAGCCGAGTGAGCCGGGAACCCCACATAGGGCCCCTCAGCACTCAACCCCAGCGGATTGGATTCTTCTCTATCTGCTACCAGCACCATGCTGACAACGGTTGGTGTGGCTAAAATGTACAAGTAGAGTGGCTCCCCCTGAGCGGGCGCCACCATTACAGGTAGGGAGGTAAGGTACTACTTCAACCCCCGAAAAGCCTACTCTGCCTCATCTGTCTAGGCAAAGGTCCCCTTCTTCCTGGGGAGCTTGAAGAAAGGAAGGCCTCGCTCTCCCAGCTTCGAGATAAAGCGACTGAGAGCTGCGAGGCAGCCCGTCAACTTCTGAACATGCATTATGCACTTCGGGGATTCCATCCTTTCTTTCGTGTGTATCTTCTCTGGGTTCGCCTCAATGCCACACTCGGACACAAGGAAACCCAGGAGCTTTCTAGATGAAACACCGAAAACACACTTCTCCGAATTCAACATCATGCGGGTGGAACGCAATCTGCTGAAAACCCTGCCCAAATCTTGGAGGAAATCCTCCTCATGACGAGACTTAACCACTATGTCATCAACATACACCTCCACTATTTTACCGACATCATCCTTGAAAGTGATGTGTGTTGCCCTGATGAACGTGGGCAAGGCATTCCTGAGGCCATACGGCATAGCCGTATAGCAATACAAACCCATTGGTGTGATAAAAAAAAGTTTTCTCCTCGTCCTCCTTAGCCATCTGGATTGGGTTAAACCCAGAGTATGCATCCAAGAATGACAGGTACTTGCACCCTGATGTTGAATCTACAATCTGGTCTATTCTAAGAAGAGGACAAGGGTCTTTTGGGCTTGCCTTGTTTAAATCGGTGTAGTCGATGCTCGTACGAAGCTTGGTTCCTGCTTTTGGGACTACAACCGGGTTTGCCAACCAGTCGGGGTAGTTGACTTCTTGGATGAAGCGAGCCTGGAGGAGCTTGTGGACCTCCTGCCTGATGAACTCCTGGCATTCCAGAGACTGCTTGTGAACCTTCTGCTTTACTGGCCTCGCGTCTAGTCGGACGGCCAGCCGGTGCTCGATCACCTCCCTAGGGACCCCAGACATGTCGGATGGCTTCCAAGTGAAGACATCGACGTTCGCCCGGAGCAAGGTGACGAGCGCGAGTTCCTATTTCTCTCCCAGTCCCCCACCGACGCGGGTTGTCTGGGAGGCATCTATTCTGATCTGAACTATGCAGGTCGGAGCCTGTTTGTTTGGGTCGAGCTCTATGGCGCTGAAAACACCTTGGCTTGTTTCCAGCTCCCCTATTGACACCACACTCCAGTGTGACCCAGAGATGTCGGGCTGCAGCCCTGGGCAACAGCCCCTTTCTTTTTCTTCACGAACGGCATGATAGTCGCCGCCCTCTTGCTCGGTGGCTCTGGGCCAACAAGAGCCCCATGCGCATCGGGCCTACCCGTCGGCCCCTGAGCCTCTGAGATCTCCTTGAGGTCCTGGACCATGGTGACCCTGTCGTGCCGGTCGGCGTGGAGCGTGATCACGCCATTGCTCCCTGGGATCTTCATGGTTTGGTAGCCGTAGTAAACGGCTGCCATAAACTTGGACAGGAAAGGCCGACCGAGGATCGCATTATACGGGATCTAGACGTGAGCTACATTGAAATCGATGTACTCAGTGCGGAAGTTATCCGCAGTACCGAACGTGACCGGCAACGTAATGCTGCCGATTAGTTCGATCGGCCCCGGTGAGATACCGAGGAATGGAGCAGCTGGCATGAGCCTCTCCATTTGAAGCTGCATCTCATCAAACACCTTTACCGACAAGACGTTCAAACCTGCCCCGCCGTCAATCAAGACCTTGCGGAGCTTGATGTTGGTGATGGTCGGCGAGACAGTCATGGGGAGCAGCCCTGTGCCAGCACTGTTTTCTGGCCAGTCAGATGAGTCAAAGGTGATCGAGGTATCAACCCACTTCTTGCTTGGTAGGGCTGTTGCGTATGGCGCCGCCATGGTGACCTGGCACCACAACGCCTTCATCGCTGTACACGACGATGGTTGTGGGGTGCCACCAAATATGACGGTGACGGTCTTGTCAGCGGGTTGGAACTCAGGCTCGCTCTGACGATCGTCCTTGTCCCTTCCCGCTGCCTCACCACCCTAGTGGTGGGGCGGTTTCTCCTTCCTCTGCGGTGGTCGCTGATCCCTTTGCCCTAACTGCAGCCTCGTTCTGCGCCTGTAATGGTCCGCAGCGTCCCTGATTGTCCGGCACTCGGAGGCGTCCTGCCTCGTTGTGGTGTGCACCAAACAAAAGGGGTTTTGGTCTTTGCCCCGCGGCGCCGCACGCTTGTTGCTGTCGTTCGGGGGCAGAGGAGGTCGACCTGACTCTGCTGCATACACTTCTTGCGGCGCCGGGGCTCACCTGAAGGCCTGGCTCCTATTCCTCTTAGGGCGAACAGCCCCAGTCACAGCCCCGGACACAGCCCCTAGAGCTTTGGAGAGGGCTGGCTCCGCTTGGTGCGGAGTGTGTCACGTCCTTCCTTCCTCTGCTTTAGCGCACTTGTCCGTAACAGAGAACAAGTCCGCAACATCCACAAACTCTCTCATGGCAAACTTCTCCAACATCTTCTCATCACGCACACCCTAACAAAATGCTAGAATAACTGAAGCAGGGTTTATGCGCGGGATGGTGTTTTGCACCTGACTGAAGTGCTGAATGAAAGACCGCAGGGTCTCTCCTGGGCACTGAGCAATCGAGTGCAGGTCCGCCTCATTGCCGGAGCGGGCATACGTGCCCTCAAAGTTCGACACGAACTGCCGACACAGATGAGGCCACGAATGTATGGAATTCGGAGGGAGGTTCATGAACCAAGAGAGAACCGAGCCGGTCAAGGCCACATGGAAGTAATTCGCCATCACGTCCTCGCCACCCCTGGCGGCGGTAATGGCGGTGGTGTAGATCTGTAAGTACCCAACCGGATTGATCATCCCATCGTACCTCTCTCTAGGAGGTGCGGCTAGAACTTTGGCGGCCACACCACCCGCCGAAAGGCTTCGGAGAGAGCAGTGCACCCCATGGCAACCTGCGGAGGTTGCAGGTACCCCGGCCATGCCGCCAGCGCATTGGCCATTGCGCCAGCCTGCGAGTAGGCCAATAGGTAGCCCTGTGCGTAAACCGCGCTACTAGGGGGTAGAAACCTAGGGTTTACCCCCGTGGGCACTGGCCACCGGTCCACCGAGTGGCTGCACCTCCGGTTGCGCGTGGCGCTGGTAAGCTTGCTCAACGTTGACTCCCGCGCCCTGCTGGCAACACTGCTAGTTCTGTTGGTCTCACAGGTCACCCACTGCAACCCCCTGTGGCCCTCGCTGGGCCTGGGGTTGCAGCGGGTTACCCTGCACATTCTGCTGAGGCGTTTCCCTCCCCCCTGAAGGGGCCGGGCGCGCGTGCGGTGCTCCGTGATGTGGGGAGACTGGGGAGCGCTCTGTCCTGGCCCGCTCCCCAGTCGGCGGAACACGGTGGGAAGCCGACCCAGAGTGGCCCCCAGCCGCATCCACGAAGCATGCGACGTCACGGAGCCAACGCTCCCTGACATACAGATTTTCCCAATCCGCACGTGGATTGCGGAGCAGAGCCTGTGCCACCTCCAGAGCACCAGCAGATGTCCCACAGCTGAAGGCGAGATGGCGTCGTACCTGATGACACCTGGGTTCCTCCGGCTGTTGCGGTGCAGCAGGTGCTTTCCCATATGCGCCCCCTCCAGGCGGTGGAGGAGGAGTCCGCTGATGACTCTCACGAGAGCCTACCCCAGGCGGTAGAGGAGGAGTCCGCTGACGACGCTCACGAGTGCCTCCCCCAGGCGGTAGAGGAGGAGTCCGCTGACGATGCTGCAGGTATATCCGCCCTAGGGCAGACTCAGCCACCCCAGCGTAGGGAGCAACACGGGGTTGAGCTTCCAACATAGGAGCTCTGCGCGGGCTACGTTGGCGTTGAGCGGGTGGCGATGTAGAGCCACTGCTGGAACCGAGTGTCCTGACGGCTCCTTCGGGAGTCTCACCCGACACCATGAACTCCCGAGATATGGGCACAGCTCTGCCCCCAACCTGGTGCGCCCTGTTGAGGTTTCAACAGATAGGGTCTTCCGACTTGGGGACCCCCAAGAGGATCTTTTTGGGGCAGTAGGGTGATCACACCAATGAGATCACGTGAGTCGTGCGAGGGTCGCCTGGATCGAAGGAACCGAGCGATTTATAGAGGTTCGGGCCACCGGAGCGTAACACCCTACGTCCTCTCTAGCGTGGCTATAATGATGTAAAAGCATAGTACAAGGATGGCCGGAGGTTGAAGATGATCACCTCCGGCAAGAACTCCTCGATGAGCTCCCCTAGATCTCACCGAGCTATCCCCCTGTCCTTCGTGTTCGTGGATGTGCTTCCTCCTATGCGCCTATGTGGGGAATGTGTCTAGCCTGAGTGTTGCGAGCCTGCCTACGTCGAAGTGTGTGACTGAACCCCCTTCTCATGCACTAAGCATCCCCTTTTATATCTCCACAGGTGCTGCTCCTGTACAAGGTACTCTCCTCTCTTTCTACTCCTACTGAGGCTGTCTTGTGGGCCCTTTCCCCTTCCATGCTTGCTGCTAGACCCACCTGTCATGGCATGTGGGTAACTTTCTCCCAAAGTATCTGCTCTTCCCGCGTACGGCGTACAGTTGACTGTACCGCTGCCACGATCCGAATGACGGTAGTAGGCAGAATAGTGGAAGGGATGGCGTTACAGTACCACTGTTGCCTTGGCTGTGACTCCTTGAACGGTTAATCCTCGCACGTCACGATACGGACGTGTCCCTGTACGGTCTTGTGCCTGCCTACTTCGCCATTAATGCGGGACGTGGGGCGTCCTTATCCACAGGCCTCGCCTTCTTCCTCACTGTCCGGTGGGCCTGACCAGGTCCTGGTTTCCTCTCGTCGGGGCTTGACCCGGGGCCCGACTCCGGGGCCGCAGGCCATCCGCTGGGCGCCTCCCTCGGGGGTTGCTCTTGTCTTTACTCCGGGGCTGCCGGGGGCACGCCACTCGCCCCCCGCCAGGACTTGCTCTTCCCCCAGCTTTGGCCTGTTAAGTGGGCTATGGGCCTTCGCCCTCCGCTTAGCGTGATTGGCTAGTCCACTTCTTAGCTGCTGGGCGGAGACTTCTTTCAATCAGCCTTACGGGGGTATGCCTCCCCCGTGGTGCTGACATAACCAAAAGAGACAATGGAGATAAAGTAATATATCTACTATATTAATATTAGAGTGTTAAAAGAAACCACGATATTCACTGAGATGGTATAGAAATTACTATGTTAATCAGAAAAAAGAAAAACTCTCCACCGCTGGATTTTATGAACATCTAACGGTCTATATTAAATCATATATCAAATACAATTGAAAAAAAAGAGAAAGATCTACACCATTGTTTATTATGATCATCCAACAGTCTAAATTATTCTAGGCCACCCATTCACCGAAAGGGCCTATAAATTACCATGTTAATTAGAAAAAGTTGTTCAATTAGATTTTATAAATATTTAATGGCCTATATTAGATCGAAGATTGTATATTAAATTCAACATAAAAAGAGGAATCTACACCAATAGTTATATGATCATCCAATAGTTTGGACACAAAATAAAGGATGTAAAGAAGGAAAAGGACAATAATAAGAAGAAAACACCTCCTCTCTAGAGACCAGCGTCATCACTATCCACAGAAGCCACTGGCCAATTTTATGACCCTGCATCACAACTTCTTCACGCCGGAGAGGCCTTCATCTTCACCACTTTATTCACATGAAGTTTGTGCAAACCTAAATACAAGAGGTATAAGAAAGGTGAATACTATAAATGTATCTAAATTGTATTGTGTACCAAAAGCCAATCACCATGTCTTCATTGGAATGATAGACATACACATGGAGTGCAATTTACCTGACCAGCCAGTAGCTGACAAGTAAAGTCTTAAATATCAGGCTAAGAACTAGGACACACAGATTAGAGATGTTAATAAACATCACAAGAGTTACAGTAACTTTGATAGAAAGGAATAGCCTAGAGCCCCCACATGTTAGATAATGTTGGTTTGATGAGGCAACAAGACTGTGGGAAAAAGGAATGATTGAAACTGTTAATGTTTTGAGGTGCGATGATACTACCCATGTCACCATAAGAACGTGGAAGATATTATGCCACAAATAAATAGACAAATAAAACAGCGTGACGGAAAATCACTGTGTTGAGCACCGAATTGGGCAGGCCTGTGTTGGCTGCCGCCACCGGACAGTCCGGTGGCGTATGCCGGTCTGTCCGGTAGCCCACGACGGACTATCTGGTGTGGTCGAATCCGAGAAGAATCCCGTGTTTTGTGTGAGATCTCGTGGAATTCGACTTGTACAAGGGTTAAGACCACCCTCCCCTATAAATATGAAGGGGTAAGGCCGATTGACGCATCCACAATCGAACCAGTCTATTATTTTATCTACTTTTATGCATATCTCTATTCCCAAACCCTAATTCTCTTCTCCAACCCTAATTTTCGATTCCTGTCGACTCTACGCCGACCCGAGGAGCTCTAGGTGGCCTGCCGACGCTAGAGCAACCCCTAGCATCGATCCTCCCTGACGGGGTCCCTCCCGGGGGGTTCGATCTAGGTTCTACCCTTTGGTGTTTGGCACAAAAACATTCAACACACTTTTTGGCGACTCCGCTGGGGAAGAAGGCAGTAGGATCAAAGAAATCGGCTTCAATGGCCGGTATTTCAGATCCATCTGAGGTTTCTTCCAACAACATCGTCAGGCCGACATTGGAGGAGTTGTCGGCGAGGATCGTCAACGATTCGAAGATCGCATGAAGGAAGTGGAGGAGCAAACGCGTCAGCGGCTGTCCCGTGAACGTGAAGAGGCTGAGAAGAAGTATCTTTCACACTTCGTGAAGGATCAACAGAAGAAGGTGACTCAAGAGAAGGAGATTGAACTCGGCATCCTGCTTCCCCTTCCATCTTCTACAAACGCTAATGTAAGTAACCTTGATCCATCCCAGCTTTTCAATAGCCTTAAAAGTTACATCGATCAGCGGGAAGATCGGTTTACAAATTCTCTAGATGAAATAGAGGATTCTATGTATAGACGGCTTATTAAAGCTCAAGGGAAAAAGGCCGCATCTACTTTTCCATCACATGAAGCTAGTACATCAACGAGGGATGATTCTCTGCAAATACAACCAATGTACGGCATGCCGGCTAATTTTTATACAGGACAGCAGCAGCAGCCACCCTCATTGTTGGGCAAGCTGGTTCAACCAGCCGTGTCCACCGGACTTTCCGGTATTCCCATCGGACAGTCCGGTGAGCTGCCGGACTATCCGGTGAAGGCCACCGGATTGTCCGGTGTGCCCAGTATCGGTGCTGTGATGGCACCAACTTGCACAACAATTGCGTCAACTTCGGCAGATCCTAACCGAAGTAATGCATTAAAAACAGCGGCAACAGAATACTTCATTCCACCTAAAGAATTAGAGGGTTTCACGCCGCCTTATACAACGGTTGCTTATGGCACGGGTCCGATCCCACCAATCGGTACCGGCATACCCAAACGCCCAATTCCTGATGCTACTTACGATCGCCTATGGTCAGAAAACCAGCATGTTTTTAGACAAGCCCCAGCGGATAATTCATTGTCTGCTATTCTAAAAACAGTTCGGCAAGAGGTAGATGACGCATTTAGGGCTAAATTAGGGATTAGTACTTCAGGCCCAGGGAGCTCATATCGGAAGCCCTATGACTGCCGATTGATGTGCACCCTTTTCCTCCAGGATTTCGAATGCCGGATTTTGTGAAATTTTCCAACAGTGACGGTAGGAGTACTAGGGAGCACATTAGCCAATTTGTAGCCCAGCTAGGAGATTTAGCCGATACATAAGCTTTTAAGATTCGGCTTTTCTCTTTGTCCCTCACCGGTAGTGCTTTTGCATGGTATTCTGCTTTGCCTCCTAATTCAATTGCTACATGGGATGTGATGGAGACAAAGTTTCACGACCACTTCTTTTTCGAGGATTACGAGCTAGACTTGGGTGATTTAGCTAACCTTAGACAAGGGCGTGAAGAATCGGTTCATGATTTTCTTAGAAGATTTAGAGACACTAGGAACCGATGTTTTCAGTTGTCTATATCTGTCAGGGACTTAGCTAGTATAGCACTTACTGGCCTTAGGCCATATCTTAGAGAAAAGATGGAGGGTATGCGTTTCTTTTCCTTGGCTCAGGTGCATCAGCATGGTTTGGCTTGTGAAAGCCGAAGCAGAGAATACCAAAAAACCGCCCGACACAATGTGAATCTTGTAGATTATGATGAGACTATGGAAGTTTACGTTGCTCAATTCGTTTGGCCAGCTAAGGCCAAACCTCTTACTTGCACTTCTTTACGGCCGGTTAATAAAAATCGGCAAGAGGAAGTTTTATTTACTTTTGATGTTGCTAAATGCGATAAGATCTTTGATGAATTGCTTAAAAGTGGAAACATTACTTTATCGCATACTATTCCTTCTGTTGATGAGTTAAAGAAGCGAGCATATTGCAAATGGCATAATTCTTTTTCTCATGCAACTAATGATTGTAATGTCTTCCGTTGACAGGTGCAATCGGCTGTCAATGAAGGCCGTTTGAGTTTTCCTGAGATGCAAATAGACAAGCAGCTGTTCCCCATGAACACTCTGAACTTGAGCGGCAAGAAGGTCTTGGTTCGGCCGGAAGTGGCCGATGCAAGCAAAAGTGAGACTATAATCATCGGTGGCTCTCGGGTAATCGATGAAAATACTAAAGTTTTGTCCAGGGAGGTGATCTCACAGAAGACACAAGACGGGAGAACCACCCTGAAGATCACCAGCAGGCTTGCCGGTGTCGGGGGGCAGCAAAACCAGCAGGGGTTCCCCAAGGCAGTGCCACCGGATAGTCCGGCGCTCAAGGCCGGATAGTTTGGTATGCCGGACAGTCCGGTGGCCGTCAGGAGAACCCAAGGACCTTCAAGCCGAAGCAACCAGAGGTGGGCAAGTGGAAGCAGCATCAAGCCAAAGCTCCTTGTAACATTGTCAGTTCAGGCCCTACTTTTGATCAGCTGCTTTCCAAATATGTGAAGAAGGTCGCTTCTAGCAATCGGCCATTCAAGCGACCACGATCACCACCTCGGGAAGTGAGGCTCATACAAAACAAGAAGCTGACAGAAACAGCTCCAAATGTGCTGCAGTTGGTCCCGCAAGCACCTACAAATCCACCAATGCTATGGGGACCTCCACAGGAATTTCAACCAAATCCGGCTCGGTGTGCAATGGCTCTGTGTCCACCATATCCTTACAATCCTTACTACTACCAGGGCTAGGGGGGGCACCTCAATCTTCTGTTTTTCACAGGTTAACATGCTCAGTACATGACCGATTGAGTGCACCTCAGTCAGGTCCGTGGATGCAGAATCAACAACAATGCCAGAATTATCGGCCTCCAATGCCGACAAATCTGGCAGCGGGCATGGGGGACAGCCACAACCACCAAGATTTGCACCCCCTCCTCAAAATTTCCAGCCGCCTACACCAAGGTATCAGTTCCCACCAAAACCGGTTCAACAAGTTCCAAAATCGGTTCAACCAGTGGCATCACCGGCTCAACCAGTTATATCGCAAGCACCTTGAACTACAGCCCGTGATGTCATTAAGATTGGGACAAATAATATGGTGTTCAATAATATGTTGCATCAAAGGAAGCTTTGCCTAAAGGAACCTTGGCCAATGATCACGAAGCAAGCTCCAGTTAGACTATTATCAAGCCACCACCAGATCCGAAGTACTGCATGCCTCGATGGTGCCCATCTAGATTGACTCACTCTCAGAAGAGAAAGTTGCAGCGCTTGCGGGCAAAAGAGAAAAGAGAGAAGGAGACTGAGAAAATCTTCAACAAGACACATCCTGTATTCCCTCCTAAGCAGTGGAAGCCGAAGGCCGCTGAACCTCCTGCTCAAGCGGCTAACCAGAAACAGGCCCAGACGCCGGACTGTCCGGTGGTTTTCACCGGACTGTCTGGTGTCACCTGCCGGACTGTCCGGCATACAGGCAGCAGCACAGCCTGAGCCAAAGTCAGTTTCAACAGTACCGGAGACGCCTGTACCTGATGCAATTCTTGATGGTGAAGTTCCAGAAGAAGAGATGGTCGACTATGAAACTTCTCCAAAACATGTAGGTATGGATGTCAATATAATTACTTTTTCCGCCGATTACAATATTATCGGTGAAGATGAGGAAGAGGTGGCTCACTTTAATATTAGGCCAAGAGATGCCGTATTTCCAAAGCTGACAGAATCGGTTAATCACATTAAGCCACTCTATGTGCGGGGTCATATTGATGGAGCCCCGGTTTCTCGGATGTTGGTTGATGGCGTTGCGGTGGTTAACTTGATGCCGTACGAATTGTACAAGAAGCTTGGTAAGCTGGATTCTGAGCTGGTAAAGACCAACATGACGCTCAGCGGCGTGGGGGGCAAGAACCCTATTGAGTCCAAGGGAGTTGCTTTCATGGAGCTTACTATTGGGAGCAACACGATCGCCACTACTTTCTTCATCGCTGAAGTAGAAGGTAATTTCAGTTTAATTCTTGGGAGAGATTGGATCCGTGCCAATCAATGCGTGCCTTCTACTTTACATCAATTTTTAATTCAATGGGTCGGCAATAAGATTGAGGTGGTTTATGCTGATCCATCGGCCTGCATTGCTACGGCTGATGCTCCAGTAATCTGGGCATATGACAATGCTAAGTGCTTGACGGGAGTCGACTTGTCCGATTACCAATTTCTAAGTGTGTCCAAGGACGGCTTTATTCCTGTGATGTTAGAGCCGGTCAAAAATCGACTAAATCATATCATGTAAATCCAATGAGTACATCAGCAGGAGGTAGCAACAAGAAAGAAAACACGATGGAGTCCAGGCACCAGGCAGCACCTGCACCGACGCCGGACAGTCCGGTAGCGTCTACTGGACTATCCGGTGATGCGTCGGACAGTCCGATAGATTCCACCGGACAGTCCGGTGAAGGCCAGAAAGCTGGTTGTAATTTTAATTCTGATTCTTTTGTAATAGAGGAGTTTAAAGACTTAGATAAGTTAGGACGGGGGTTTACATCGGCTGATCCTCTGGAGGAGGTAGATATAGGTGATGGCACTGTTCCAAGGCCGACCTTTGTAAACAAAAACCTGAAATCCGATTTTAGGAATAAATTGATCGGGTTGTTGCGAGAGTATGTTGATTGTTTTGCCTGGAATTATACTGAAATGCCTGGATTAAGCCGTGACATAGTTGAGCATCGGCTACCTATTAAGCTCGGATTTCAACCTTTTAAGTAAAGGCCACGGCATTTCGGTCTTGACATTTATTCTCGCATTAAAGATGAGATTCATCGGCTTTTGGAAGCCAACTTTATTAGACCTTGCAGGTTTGCTGATAGGGTGTCTAACATTGTGCCGGTGGAGAAGAAAGATTCCGACAAGCTTTGGGTGTGCATTGATTTCCGCAACTTGAACAAGGCTACACCCAAAGATGAGTATCCCATGCCTATAGCTGACATGTTAATCAATAGTGCTTCTGGTAATAAAGTCATTAGCTTTCTTGATGGTAATGCCGGATATAATCAAATCTTTATGGCTGAAGAAGATACGTCTAAAACGACCTTTGTATGTCCTGGCTTTATTGGTTTGTTTGAGTGGGTTGTCATGGCATTTGGCTTAAAGAATGCTGGTGCCACTTATCAAAGGGCTATGAATTTTATTTTTCATAAGTTGCTAGGAATTATCCTAGAAGTCTACATTGATGATACAGTTGTTAAATCGGCCGCTTTTTATTCTCATTTAGATGATTTATGAAAAACCTTTGAAAAGATGCGTCGGTATGGTTTAAAGATGAACCCACGCAAATGTGCTTTTGGTGTGTCGGCTGGAAAGTTTTTAGGTTTTATCATTCATGAGCATGGCATAGAAGTTGATCCTAATCGTGTTGAAGCTATTCGGAAAGCTGTAGCTCCGATGTGCAAACTTGATATGCAGAAGTTTCTTGGCAAGGTGAATTATCTACGGTGCTTCATCTCTAATCTTGCCGGGAAGGTGGATGCTTTCACTCCTATTCTTCGGTTGAAAAATGATGCTGATTTCACTTGGGGGCAGAACAGCAAGGGGCTTTTGAACGAATCAAGGAGTATTTATCTTCGGTGCCGGTGCTTAAAGCACCTCGAAGTGGTGATCCTTTCAAATTATATATTGCCGCTGAAGATAAAGTCATTGGTACTGTTTTGACTCAAGAAGCCAAAGGCAAGGAGCATGTAGTCACATATTTGAGTCGGAGGTTGATTGATGCTGAAACAAGGTACACGTTTATTGAGATGTTTATGCTTGTTTTATGCGTGTACCAAGTTAAGATATTATTTGCTATCTAGTCCTTGTGTAGTTGCTTGTCAAACCGATGTTATTAAATACATGTTGCATAATCCCATCATGAGTGGAAGAGTTGGGAAGTGGGCTTATGCTTTGTTAGAGTATGATTTGGCCTATGAACCTTTAAAATCTATGAAAGGCTAGGTTGTAGCTGACTTTATAGTAGAACATCGGATTGATGATTCTTGTGAACTAGAGATGGCTTATATTACTCTTACTCCATGGGAGCTTTACTTTGATGGATCGGTTTGTAATGAAGGGCGAGGTATTGGTATAGTGCTTGTTTCACCTTTGATTTTTGTAGCCGATTGGAATTTCATAGCACTAATAATCAAGCCGAATATGAAGCATTGTTATTCGGTTTAGAGTTGTTGCGATTCATGAGAGTGAGATGTGTAAGGGCTTTTGGAGATTCTCAGCTGGTGGTCCAGCAGGTTTCGGGAGAATGTCAATGTTTCGATGAAGTTCTAAATTCTTATCTCGAACGGTGTTGGGACATCATTCGTTCTTTTTATGAATTTGAAATTCGTCACATATTTAGAACTGATAATTCCAGGGCCAATGATCTGGCATGGAGAGCATCTGGTTATCGTGTAACCAAAGGGAAATTTCATATTTCTGGAAAACCGATGCTGGAAGAGGCTTGTGTGCTGAAATTGCACACGCCGGACTGTCCGGTGGGCTGTACCGGACTGTCCGGTGGAGTGGGTATGGGTCTGATTTTGGTTCTGGGGGATTCAGCAAACAATGTGGTGGATGTAGGTGATTGGAGATTGCCTTTTATTAATTATCTACGAGATCCCAGTGCCAGAACAAATAGAAAAGTTCGGCGAGCTGCTTTTAAGTATGCTTTAATTGATGATGAGTTGTACCGTCGAACTACTAGTGGTGTCATGTTTAAGTGTTTAGGTCCTGATGATGCTGTGTTGGCTATGGCGGAGGTGCATGAAGGTATTTGTGGTACTCATCAATCGGCTTTAAAGATGAAGTGGCTTATGAGAAGGGCTAGGTTTTATTGGACTAGTATGATTGCCGATTGCTTTAAGTATTACAAAGGATGTCAGGTGTGCCAGAAATTTGGAGATCTACAAATGGTTTCTGCTGCTAAGATGCATCCCATTATCAAGCCTTGGCCATTCAGAGGATGGGGCTTGGACTTTATTTGAGAGATTCATCTATCATCTTCTAAGGGCATCGGTTTGTATTGATGGCTACGGATTACTTCACCAAGTGGACTGAAGCCGTTGTTTTGAAGAACATGGCACATAAAGAGGTAATTGAGTTCATTACTGAGCATATTGTTCATAGATTCGGTATTCCTCAAACTTTAACCACAGATCGATGTGCTTCTTTCATGTCTAAAGAGGTGCGTGAATTCCTCTCCATATTATGCTCAAGCCGAGTCTAGTAATAGAGTGGTTATTAATCTTATTAAGAAGAAGATCGCTGATCACCCTCGGCGTTGGCATGAGGTTTTGTCTGAGGCTTTGTGGCCTCATCGAATATCTAAACACTGTGCTACTAAGGTTTCTCCTTTTGAGCTTGCATATGGACAGGATGCTATGTTACCTGTGGAGGTGAACTTGGATGCTTATAGGTTCGCCAAGCAGAATGATTTAACTGTCGATGAGTATCATGACTTGATGATGGACAACATTGATGAAGTAACCGACAAACGATTGATGGCTTTGAAGGAGATTGAGAAGGACAAGCTCATGGTTGCCAAGGCATATAACAAGAAGGTCAAGGTCAAGTCGTTCCAGGTTGGAGAACTCATGTGGAAGACAGTGTTGCCATTGAACACCAAAGACAGAAGATTCGGCAACTGGTCTCCAAGCTGGGAAGGTCCATACAAGGTGACAAGGGTAGTTCCTGGTAATGCTTACATGTTAGAAGATTTGCAAGGTAACGAACTGCTCAAAGCATTGAATGGCCGCTTCTTGAAGAAATACTACCCAAGTATGTGGCAAGATGCTTGATAAAGGCCGATGTGTTGCATCGAGTTTTAGAATTGCTTCGGAATTGTTATATTATGAGATATCTATTGATTCTCGAAGATGTAATTGTTTCTGGTGCTTTTAGTTCATGACCTTCGCTAAAAGGCAGGGGGTTATATGTTGAGCACCAAATTGGGCAGGCCTGTGTTGGCTGCCGCCACCGGACAGTCCGGTGGCGTATGCCGGACTGTCCGATAAGACCGGACTATCCGGTGTGGTCGAATCCGAGAATAATCCCATGTTTTTCGTGAAATTCGACTTGTACAAGGGTTAAGACCACCCTCCCCTATAACTATGAAGGGGTAAGGCCGATTGACGCATCCACAATCGAACTAATTTATTATTTTACCTACTTTTATGCATATCTCTATTCCCAAACCCTAATTCTCTCCAACCCTAATTCTCGCCTCCTGTAGACTCTACGCCGACCCGAGGAGCTC